>CABFWO010007478.1:5596-24718 GCA_902155825.1 Timema genevievae | reverse complement strand
CTTAATTTTAATGTATTATCATAAATACTCTCAAAAACTTAACTTATTTATCCACTATTTCATGTTCTATGACTTTAATTAATTTCGTATTTTAAAAGCCAATCTTGATTAAACGTTTTTAATGAATTTTTTCTTTAAATTTCTATAAATTTAACTCCCAATTCTTCATTTAACTGCTTTATCTTGGGAATTTCTCATATTGCTCGTTCCTTGCAAATAATTTGTATTCTAACTTTGCCAACACCTCTGAAATTGTTTGTGAATTTGCATGTTATTTTAATTAACTATTGCTCCTTGATAATTGTTTGGATCTTATTCTTTGAATTGATTGTTTGTTTGTTCCTCTCTGTATTTAGGTTGAGAAGAGCGACCCACTTCCCAAGCAGGTATGCATGAACTGCCTCTCTAAATTGGAGACCTGCTTTGAGCTAACTAAATCATGTCTCAGGACAGACCGATGGTTGAATCGTTTGAAGAGGAAGAATCTCTTCAGGTACATTATGCTATTTTTTAAAAGCAACATAATACTTAGTAAAGAACATTTTAGATAAATCAATTAATAAAAACAAAATTCAATTTTTAAATATAGTTGAGAATAAGAAAATATGAGTGGGTAACAACATACAGTACATAAAACATTCTTAATTTGGATATTATTATGAGTCAATTAATTTTAAAATACTCTTGTTACAGTATCAAGACAAAGGAAAAATTTGAAATAATGTGGAAATAATATTAGGTTATAATAATAAAAAGAGATAATTTAGAAATTGTTAAGTTACAAAAATTAAAATTTTATAATAATGGAATTTGACCAAAATAAATTTTTTTTAAAAAATACTAATAAGTGTAAATTTGATGAAGAAAGCCCACCCAGGGAAAGAGGGAAAATGTGGGAAGAATCCACTGCACAAAGGTGACATCTTTATTTTTTCTATCTTCTAAAGTAGAATTAGTCTCACACATATTTAAACACTAATCTTAACACGAATTGAGTAATATTTCGACATTGCTGCCTTTATCAAACAAAAAGAGAAGTGGGAATACACTTTATACATGAGTGAATTACGCCATTTTGTATTCAAAAAGAAACTGTTAGAAAACCACTGTACCAACTGTTGTAGGAGTAAAGATAAATATCTCAAAGCTTTAACTGTGGATATACAATATAAATATAAAATTATTTAAATAAATATTCAAAAAGTCATGGATGAAGTGTAATTTTCTTTAAAGTGCTATAAGTAAATTATCCTTTTAATACTTCATCCATGGAAAATCATGCGTTTTCAGAAATAATGTCAATGTAATGTGCTTTAAACTTTTTTTTTATAAACTCCATAGTATTGAAAATAACTTATGACTCTGGCTCCTTAAACCCAATAGGAAGCAAGCCTTCACAACATCGTATTACCAGGAGTCTTTCTATTGGTTGGTTTTGACACTGGTGACAAGGGGTCCAAGAGGCAAGGGGTAGGTCATATATAAGCAACTTGTGCGTATGAACAACACACAGAGTGCCACTAACTTAAATCCATAGAATACACAGAAAATGCTAGCGAGTAAAATCACAGAAAAATAATCTGTAGTTCAACTAAAACTTTATCATCTAATATTATATCTTCAGTTCCGAAGGTGTAATCATCTTAATAAAGCGTGTGCAACATCGAAAGTTTTGTTTACTTAATATTGTTATTGATAGCGTTCAATCACAGGGCATTATCACGGTTGCATTCTGTACCACTTTAATTAGGCTAGATCACGGGGCAAATATCAGCTAAGTAAACGGTAACAATTTTAATTGGCGCTCTATCACAGGGCTATAAATACCAATATTAAACCGTATAATTTTAATTGGTGATAATGACAGGACAAACAATCTGTAGCATTATAATTGGTGGGCCAGTTCTCATTGTTTTCATATATAAGTAATATAAGTTAAATATAGGTATTTAATACTTAATTTGGAAAAAGGTAATTTCAATTTAAAACGGAATCATTAATTATTTGTGTAAATTGTATTCCTTCTTCGCTTTTTGTTTGATAAAAGCAACAGTGCAGAAATATTATTATATTTGTGTTAAAATGTGTGTGTGACTACTTCTACTATAGAAGACAGAAGGAAGGAAGGAAGAAGATGTCACCTTTGTGCATTGGATTCTTACCACATTTTAGTTCTTCATCAAATTTACTCTTAGCAGTTTATTTTCCATTTTTCTTTATTTATAATAATTATATCAATTTCAATTACTATAGAATTATTTAGCCATTGGGCCACCTCATTTTTAAACATCTAAACATTTTAAAATTTGTCGTTTGAGTCAGTTTAAAATCACAATAACACCAACCACACAATTTGAATAAATATGATGATAAATAAGTTGATTTATAGTAAATGGAAAGTTGAGGAAATGTATAAAAGTTTTGATTAATATAGAAATAAATATTAATACAAAAATTGATTTATTTTTACTCTTAGTTAGCTGAAACTTCTTGTTCCTTGGTTGCTTATGCTACACATAGTCTTGACATGTTTCTATGCATCTATGGCATCATCCTGAGCCATCCAGCCAAAAAAGAACTTTTAATATCTATGGCACATACTAAATGCTAAAAAGATGAATTCTAGTTATGTTATCATATTTTTTACTTTTATAGTCTACAGATTCAAAAATGCTCCCTATTTAAATATACTTTTTTCTTTTTTACTTTTGTAGGAGTCATACTTTAATGAAAGTTCATCCTAGAGAAGTTTCTCAGAAAAGTAGCAATGGTTTCATAAAACTAGAAGTGACTAATTCCACATCTCTCTGTGAGCAGACAAGAGATGATAGCTCTACAAACGATTCTACTGATGTCAAAAGAAAGTACGATGAAAATAACTTTGACAATAGCGCCATTGAAAAGTTGGTTACAAGTTGCTATTCTTGTCCGTTTTGCTCGAATGGTACCATGCTCATGCAAAAAACCTCGTCTCATGATTCAACTCTAGTATGCGGAGACATAAAAACGACAGAGCAAAGTATTAACTCCAGCGCCTTACCAAACGATAAATCCGCAAAACAAACGAACGATGAGTCCGTTTCCACAAATGATACAGAACTACATCCTGAGCTACCAAATGTATTTTATGAAGTCAGAGATGAGCACGGTAATAAATATGCAATGGTTGAGCCGACACCCAGTTGGTGGAATGAGGATGGTAACATGGGAAACACGGAGATAATAATCCATGCAGTGAACCCGAATAAATTGAGTGAAGAACCATGGCCAACTTTGAATCATGCAGGTGAAAGTGTTGACCGACATCGCTGCCTCCTCTGTGGCACTAGTTTCCAGACTCTGGAAATGTGTCTGGAGCACAGCAACTCTCACCCAGACACCGAAGGTTTTGTTTGTAACGTGTGTCTCCTTCACTTTTCAAACAAATCTGAACTCGCCAGTCACATGGAAGATCATAGAGCAGACGAGAAACGACTCTTCAGAGTGGAAGGCTCTAAACGACTCATTTGCACTATCTGCGGCAGGAAGTTCAATAACGAGAGGACATGGAAGGCCCACTCTTGTTCCGTTAGTGAACCTTCAAAAAAACTGTTCAAGTGCACAGAGTGTAACAAATCTTTCCTCACTGAGGAACGCCTCACATTTCACGGGATCTTGCACAAACTCAAGCAGCCCAACCACTGTGAGAAGTGTGACAGGCAGTTTGAGCACAGGAGCGCTTTCTACCAACACTGGCGGCTTGTCCACGAAGGTGAACGGCCGTTTTGCTGCCATAAATGTGGCAAAACATTCTACTCTCACTCGAGGCTTGTCACACACCTGCGCACCCACTCAGGTGAACGGCCTTACGAGTGTGATGTATGTCACCATAAGTTCTATGACAAGGAGACACTAAAAGGTCACTACGTCACACACATGAACACGAAGCCATTTCAGTGCCATCTCTGTGGAGCTTTTTGTGGCCGCCGAAGTTTATTTAACCAGCATTTGAAAGTTCACCATAGTGGTCCAAATGGCCCGAAGCGAGCCCCGTCCCTCATACACTATTTCTGTAAGTCGTGCAACAAGACATTCACGAGTTCCAATGAAGTTTTAACTCACCGAGCTACCCACTGGCACCGAGAAGAGAAAGACAAAAACCGCGAATGATAATCCTGTGACCCACGACTGTGAGTACTGTGGGAAGGGTTACTTGTCTATAGCCGAACTGGCAAAACATCGGAAACTAGAGCATGCGGAGGAAAAGCCGTACGTTTGTAGCATCTGTAGTGAGTTGACCAAGACACTTTACGAAGCGAGGGCACACAGGAAAAGTCACACAACAGTGTCGAGTGTTTCAGAGGAGTCCGGCGGGAACATGAAGGAAGGGGACAAATGCACATCATTGGTTTGTGAAGAGTGTGGGGCCCAGTGTGTAGGAAGTAGGAAGCTGAAGGCACATTTGAAGCTACACAGGGCGGAGACAGTCTACCAGTGCGGAATGTGCTGCCGGAACTTCCCCAACCACCGGCGGCTGATCCTGCACCAACGCATGCACTCCGGAGAGAAGCCGTACCCTTGTCCAGATTGTGGTGAGATAGTTTTCTTAAAACTTCGTAGAGTGCTCAAATTATCTTGTTTAAAATGGATATCTGGTGATAATTTTACACGATAAACAACATTGTATACTTTATCGGAGGGGGAAACTCATTTAAGGGTGAAAAAATGAGAAATGATGTTCGAAAATTATGTCCCAAACCATAACAGACTATAAGAAAGTATTTATAATAAGACTGGTCGGAAGAAACTTTTAAAAAACACAATTTTTTTTATCAACAATGGTTACATTTTACAATAATATTAATGTTATTTTTTATAGATATTGATAACATCTATCCAAAGTTACAGCTGCAGTTCACACAAATTGATGTATGAATACGTAAAAGTAGCTCTACTAACTCTTCTATCTGTTGACTAAGGTTCTTCCTATATAATTTTGAATGTACAATCGTGTCACAGTATTTATTTGTTGATCTTGAATGTGATTGCACAGGTAAGAGGTTCTCTCAGTCATCAGCACTTCACACACATTCGTTACTTCACACTGGAGAAAAACCCCATTTATGTGACCTGTGTGACGCTACCTTCAGGATCAAGGCGGACAGGGACAACCATCGGCGCACGCACACCGGAGAGCGGCCTTACCGCTGCGAGTACTGCTCCAAACAGTTCCGGACCGGCCAGGTACCACACATTGGCTGCCTGTATTCTTGTAATCTTCCTATAAGAAATAAAGGAAGGGGTAATGTCCAAAAGAAGTTGTGCCTAAAGACTTACTAACTCATATCCTTATTGGTGGGCCTACGGACTAATCGTCAAGTTCCTATAGTCAAGTTTTCCTGGCTATGGGGAGTTAGGGGTTCGAATTCTGGTGGGTTGTATTCGGGCTGGTTTATTTTAAATTGTTTCTTACTCTTCCTCCACAAAAATGCATATACATTTTTCTAAACTCTTCCATATCTCTATTAGGGTCCAGGGTTCAATCCTTGGTCCTGGCATAGATTTATCTGATTGCCAAACCCTTCCTTCACCTCTGACATGTGTATTAATCACAACTTGTGAATGTGTGGAATGCCAGGCCTCCACCGTGGTTCGGATCCCATGTTAAACTGTAGCTCCTCCATTTCATCTCACAATCACCCTACCATTACACATTAGCGTAAGTGCGTATAACTCGAACGGGTAGTAAGACGCGGTGCTAATAATAATAATCTAGTCTATTAGTCTAACTAAAATGTATATAGCCAGGGCTTAAAACATTGTAAGAAAAAAAATTAATTCATCTATTTCCTCCACGGTTTTTAATTTTAAAGTATGTTTATTTGTTACTCACAATGATAATATATACAGTATAAAATATGACTCACACTAAAACAACAATTACCGAGAACAAAGAGAACATCTTTCCTGGCAACATTTGCTCTGCCAGACACTGCTCAAATCAAATGTAAATCATGTTAGGGCTGTAGTTTGAAATATTGTTTAGATTTAATTATCTTTTTGGGTGAATCTTTCTCACATATCTATTAAACTAGAGAATGTTTCTCCAGAGGCGCACCTAGGGTTTGGGGAAACTGGTCCCTGTTAGGGGCGAACAAATCACTCCAGAAATCTATCTCCAGTTATCTGTGTAAGGTCATGAGTTTAGACAAGAGCTGGGAGCTGGACGGTAGGATAAATGCCAAGGCGCTATGAAGGAGACTATGGAGCATATTACATATGTGTGAGTGTATGGCTAAGCGCTGTTACGAACACAGTGAAATCAAATGCTGTAGAAGCTTTCTTTCCTCCTCACACAAAGGCGAGGAAATTTGTTCGCCCTACCTCCTCGCAAAAAGGCGAGGAAATTTTTTCGCCCTACCTCCTCGCAAAAAGGCGAGGAAATTTTTTCGCCCTACCTCCTCGCCTCGCACTCACTTAGGACTCTTTGAGTAACTGGTTTGGGTGAAATGTAGTAATTCCTAGATCTCGTGGTGTGGTCTGGTAGTGTGTTTATAAAGCTGAAAGAGACAGAGGAAAAACTATCGCATCTTTATCTGGACTCCGCCAAAACAAAGAGAAAAACAAGTTCCTTGAAGAAAAATCTGAAATAAAAAATGAAGCTAGTGGTTGTAAAACAGATCATGATGGAGCTGAATTGCCTCATTCAACAAAAAGAGAAGCGGGCTTCTGTTGAAGCCATGAAGCTGATGTTAATTTCGTAACAAGATTTAGAGGAGATCACTCTATGAATACATGTCGAATATTTTGCCGTGGCTTCTTCATGTAGGGGAAAGTTGCCAAAATCGTACTGGTACCCAAATCATAATTTTGTTTTTAAATACAAGAAACTATATCTTTTTGTTATGTAGCATTTCAGTTAGAAACTAAATTTATATCCTGACTTTCTTAGTTTACTGCATAACTATAACAACAGGACGGACACAAAAGAAATCGCTGTGTAATTCTAGTTTCTACTTCATTGTCAAGGAAATAGTGTTGTAATGTAATCTGTAAGGAATACTTTAGAAAATGTTTAGCATTTTAAATCGTATTCTTGCTTGGTCCCAAAATTGTACAGGAAGTTTTGGTATTTTTTTATGCACAAATGTTTAAATGATTAAAATTGTCAGGACTCAGCTTTTTTTATATATATATTGAGAGTGCAAACATTTTGGATTTGACCATCACTAGTTTAGGGGTAATTTAGAATATTAACAAGTTTACCTGCTTGCAATGTTTTTAGGTGTATTACCAACACCGCATGATCCACACAGGGGAGCGGCGTTTCCCTTGCAATGTGTGTGGCAAGGCGTTCAAACGCTCTCACACCCTTGTGGTCCACAAGCGTATCCATACAGGAGAAAAGCCCAATATTTGCGACGTCTGCGGCAAAGGTTTCCGCCAACGGACGGATATGAGGAAACACAGGGCTCTTCATGGCTCGTGACTGCATAACATACTTTGTTAACGAGGTCTCTTCATAGCTTGGAACTACTCAAAGATCACTTGATGGCATAGAACGCCAAGGTGTTGATCTCCAGGTGTTGACCAATTATCTCTTAAGTGTCTTCAAGAGGCTTAAGTTGAAAACTTTGGTGCACAGGAATTAAAGTGAAGATGGTATCGGGCAGGATATATATGGCTGAGTCTCCACTAAAAATGGAAAGTCCCAGGTTCAAGTAACCCAGGTATGTTAATTACATGAAAAACTCATTAATAAACTTATGGTCTCATTTTTCTCTGTTGTGAATTGCAAAGTTGCTTGAGGATCATAACCATGTAAGGGAAATTTACTAATATTTAGTATTTGAAATATTCCTTTTTCAAGAAGACAAATTGACAAATCTCTTTTCTTTTCTTCGTAGCTTTCAATGTTGACAAATGTATTTATCTAAGGAACAAATCATTGCATCTTTCCACAACTTATTGTAATTATTTTTGTTCACAGTTTTAAATTCTACACTAACTCGTGTAGTTTTTAAAAGAGTTGTTTGACTTTTAAAACTCTTCATTTGTTTCAAGTGATGACTTATCGAGCAGAAAGGGGTGACCTATTTACTAGAGGGATAAGAATGGAGTGCATCATAAGGATCTTGCTTTTTTTTAAAGTGTTATATCGTGATATATAGGTGCTTATTCCAGCACAACCAGGAGTTGTAAAATATTAAATCGTAGGTAAACTGGAAACCAGAAGGAAGCAGTTCAATTCATAGTGAAGTCCAATCCAAGATATTATATTTTTTCAAAGCCGAATCAAATTTTTACTATATATATTTTTTTATTTATGTTGTAAGAATGTGTGCATATTTATATAACTTTAGAAACATTATAATTTACACATATCTCAGCCTAAGCTGATGAATCAATCACAGCATGTATTCACTTCAGATTTTTGACATGTTAACATTATTTTAATTGGAACTCTATATGAAATCACTGAAAATTAAAAATTTAATATAGAATTGTATTTTATTTAACAAATATTAAAGGCGAAGTCGCTAATGTATTTCAATGGCGGTTTGCTGCTGGGGCACTTTACTTGTAACAAGGGTTGAGTGTTGAAACTACTAAAAGGTAAGGTTCACACAACCCCTCTTTGGTATTCTGAACTAGTCCCCAGGATATCAAGGCCCCATCTCTCAGGGAGACAAGGGGTAATGATCGCTACACATCACATACATTTAACGTTTTACAGATGTATATTTAAATGAAAGGCAAGTTATACTGCAGGATTTACAGCAACCCATGAGTGTCTTAACTGTCTTAGAAGGTTCAGAAGGGTCCTACTCTACACATAAATCAAACAACTCAATTGAGAGTTTGGCCTTAACACACTACTGGTACAAACTAACTAGACTAATTTAAAATTTTAAATAAAAGGGAATAATTGACTAATTTCTTAAAATACATACCAACCATGTGTAAAAACTGTACAGTAATGATATAAAAGGGGTGTGGGAGGCAGCCTACCTGAAGGAATAGTTGGGTTAGGCCATGATGCAAACAAATAAAAGCATCTTAATTTCTTTATACATTCATCTTCTTGCCAGTATTCTTCCTTACACACTTCAAATTAATTTCTAATTTTCCAAATTATTTCCTTATCCTTAGAAGGAACACGAAAAATTTGTCGATTACATTTTAAAATTTTGAGGATGACTGAAACCTGCAGTGTTGTCTGATTGATGCTATTGGATGGAGCTTAAATGTATAAAAAAAACTGTCTTATGTTTAAACCAGGATTTAGGATTTGTTTGTTCACAGACACGCAAAATCCCTTTGACTGAGAGTTGTTGCAGTTTATCGTGGGTGTTAGCTTGGGAGACAAAAGATTTTTAAGGGGTTTATTAGTTGGTAGCGTATTGAAACAATTGTTTTTAAGTATTCTATACAGGCAGTTCTCGACTTTCGTACAACTTGCACTTTGGTCAATTATAAATTGACAACCTTAAACAAAGTTTCATACACCAAAGTTGAACTTTTCTATATTGATTGACATCATTTTGAGCTGCCATATGGTGGCTATTGATCCATTGCACAGTGCCATAGTCTCCGTGTCCTGTCTCTTGTGCAGTGTTTATTTAGAATTTACTGTATTTTACTCTTCTTTTTTTTTTAACAAAATAACTAAAGAAAATTTGACAAATTAAAGTGTTGTTAGTAGTGATAAGAAATATTGGTCTCATAAACATAATACATTTGAGACAAAGAATGTGAAAAGCTGCTAGC
The DNA here is from genome assembly GCA_902155825.1 of Timema genevievae. Taxonomy (NCBI): domain Eukaryota; kingdom Metazoa; phylum Arthropoda; class Insecta; order Phasmatodea; family Timematidae; genus Timema; species Timema genevievae. The sequence goes on along the minus strand of CABFWO010007478.1, from coordinate 14,968 downwards.
CTTTATTCTTAATCGGTTGCTCATGAGACTCGAGTTGGTCGACTCTATGCTCAATTGTGAAGGAAAATAACAAAATAAAGGAACACATAATTATGTAATATCAGAGAACTAAATGTTTATATGATACTAACAGATTTAATAATATTTTTCAGCTCTGAGAATAGAACTCCCTTAGAACATCAAAATAGGATTTCCCTGTCTGCCTGTATATTCATTTTATTTCCGGTTTTAGTCTTATTTGTTAATATTTTATCTTTTATATGTTCCCGTCTATGTGTCCTGTCATTGTTTATCATTATATTTTTCGTCTTGTGTTTTTTCTTTCCTTTTTTTTAGGGATTCACATTAAATGATTCATACACCCTTGTGAAGGGTTCCGATTGAATGAAATCGAATTGGAGAGATTGAGCATCAATGAACTATTTTTTTAAGAGGCAGCAATGTAAAATGTGAACTATACTCTTTTTTTCATTGTAAAAGCCATTTTGTACAGTTTCTTTTATTTGTTTCTATCCTTTTTGGTTCTACCTTTTTACGGCATATAAAACTCAGTAATACAGTGAAATTTCTCTTAGCCGACACCTTAGAGTAGCGAATTCTTCTTTATAACAGATAGCTTAAATTTCCTCAGAAAATAACAGGAGCTCTTACAGTGAAATAACCTCCTAATAACAGAAACAGACAAGGCTAGAGACGTATATTTATACATAATAACCTCTAAACAGCGGACAAATATTGAAAACACCAGTCCATTTAATATTTGACTGTAGGAATGTCAGGAATGCCACTGTCTTGGTGAAGTGTAACAGTCCCGCCTTCCCCCTATAGGGCCGGTGCTCAAGGTCATACCTCCCACCCTTACAGAGCCATCAGCGGAGGGATGTTTCAGCCCTTGGCTAGGCTCATGCACACACACACACAACAGTCAAGAAGGCCTACTGTTAACATTTCATTTGCGTATTGTTCTGTATATTATGAAATTTGTACAATGCATTATATACAATATTTATTAATAGTAATAATTTAGTAATAGTAATAATTAGTGTGTAATAGTTAATAGCCACAGTATAGAGATTCATATACATTAAACTGTGTTCAAGAGGTATGATTTTATAAAAAACTTATTTTTCAGATAACGAACACCTCTTAGTAAAATACTTGTTTATATATGCTAGAAGGTATTGGCTATTAATATATTTCACTGTATACTAATTGTGCTCATTAGATTTAGTTCATCCAATAAGTTTTCCTTCACTCTTTCTAGTACAATTTCCTAAAATATAAACTATGTTTATTGTACAAATAAAAATACATGGTTCACTTTGTGCAATAATTTGTATTTGTTGATTTCATTTTTACAATATTATTATTTGTGACTATGTTTTGTTATGTTCAAACAAATACATTTCACAATGTATTGAAATTTATTTCAGACTGTTTCATTTTAAACATGTACTAGAACTATGTTCAAAAATATTTTTTCATTGTAAAACTGTTAGGACAAATGAATGTTTTTTTTTTGTATCTGGGCAGAATGTTTTCTATAATGGAAGGATGGATGGTGAATTCGACAGACGGGCGAATGCATCTTGGAGATTAGTTGGCTGTGTGTGGACCATTGCAAAGAATGAAATGGTATCAAAACAGGCAAAAAGGCCAAAATATAAAAGTGTGCAAACGCCAACATTGTTGTATGAATGTGAATCGTGGGTTTGTCAGGAGATACATAAGAGCAAGGTGAATGTGGTTGTAATGAGATATCTAAGAAATGTATGTAGAAAAACTCGTACGGGCAGAGTCGGTAACAATTGGGTGCTGAAGGAGTGCGGTTTGAGAGTGGAATCCATTAGGTCAATGTGAAAGAAGTGTCTTATGTTGGTTTGGGCGTGTTGAGAGGATGAGTGTGGATCGAGTGACGAAGCATATATATATGAAGGTAGAGTGTGTGGATCAAAAGGAAGGAGTAGGTCATGTAAGGCGTGGTTATATGTTGTATACAAATGTGTGAAAAAGAGAAACATTAAGAGTTTTAAGAATAAAAGAGCATGTATGACTCTGTGTATGGATTAGTGATGGGCACAATCGAGTAATTCTAAGAATCGAGTAATTACTCGATTATCTTTAAAAAGAATCGAGTAAAATTACTCGAGTCATTTTTAGCGAATCTTCTACTCGAATTGTCCTGTTAGTTTCAATTTATAAATAATCATATTTTACTAAGGAAAAATGATAATCAATAAAATAACCAAGAAAGATTCTAATTAGTTTCGTCTATGCAATTGTGGAAATAAGACTGCTGAGGTGCCGAGTAAAAAATCTAGTAACTGTCATTGAGTACTTTAAAAAGTATCGGAAATGTGATACGCTTAGTTAGCATGCTTTTCAATTGTGCACCTTACATACATGAGTATTTTGTATTTAAAATGCACATACAACATTTAAACTATAAAGGGTCATTTTTGCGTAGCAGCAGAAACTGTTGATGAAAAATGAGCTCTAAGGGAATATGCCTTTTAAATGGAAATAGCATGATAAACAGTCCAGCCAATAAGGTCAATTCTCGTTTAGCTGGTAAGAAAAGAGATAATAAAAGAATAACACGATCCGAGTAAAGTTACTCGAGTAATCCTGGAAGAATCGAGTACTCCCGATTACACAACACAATCAAGTTACTCGATTGTGCCCATCACTAGTATGGATGTTGTTGAAACGACGGAAGTAAGCAAGGATAGGGAAATGTGGAGAAAGTTAGTGAGGATGGATTAGGTACGGAGCTGTTTTTGGAGCTATATGTAAAGTTTCTTGCCTAACCCAAAAGGGAAGGGGCTGATTAGGTTTGTATGTACGACTGAGAAACAAAACCATTCTTACCAGAAGTGTGTGTGTGTGCGCGTGCATGCATGTGTGCGTGCGGGTGGGTGGGTGGGTGGTACATTTTTTAAACTCAAAGTTGAATATAATATAAGAAATATCTCTTAAGGCAATTTGAAATTTGAATGTTTGTTTTTTTAGCTCATGTAGGGAAAAAATATTAAATTATGTATATTTACCTATCTAACTTTTGACATCAAATAATATTTACAACAAATAGTTCAATTTCTATAGATTAGTGATATTTGAACATTAATGGTAATTCGTAATAGCTCAAGATGAAATTAATTTAAAATGTATATTATAAATGTTAATAGAGTTTATATATATATATATATATATTGGTGAAGCTTCGTAATAATTGTCAAAATCAAATTTCTTTTGCATAACTAGTCTGACCTATAAATAGTATTTTCTTATAATATAAGTATAAAATTTTCCTTGTAGCTATAAATTGTGACGATCAGCATTCTTGAGGAGGATGGCTCCCAAAGTGCCAGTATTTTTCTTTTCATTAAGTGAATAAACCAAATTTATTAACTACAGCTTGTTTTTGTCCATTCTTTAGTAACTATGACATCCAACCTTAATAATTTAAGTAAACATGAGTAGTAAGGAGACTTAGTTAGTTTTACCACTGGTATCAGATGAAAATATGAGAAACTATACTTGGTCCTTCAAATAGACAAGTATTGTGATCGTCAAAAAAATTTAATTTGAGGTATTGATAAATGTTGAAGTTTCTTGACCCATTCAAACCAAAATAAAGTGTGTTTCTGATGCCATCTGTATCCCTGCTTAAAGCCAAAAAACAATTTTGCCAGTCGGGCTAAGACTTGGTATATGGTTTCCATAAGGTTCCCCCAAGAAGTTTTGTGGAATTAGATATCCAAGACTAAAATGAATGGTATTTTACTTAAGGACTAAAAGAAAAAAGGTTAATGTTCTCGAAATCAGCTCTGAGATGTGAGAGAACAAGATTGTCCATTTCCAGTGTAGTCTGGGGGTGCAGATTATGTCCGAACAAGATTTGGGGAAAATTAAAAGCAGTCCTGGGAGAATTTGGGGCATGGGTATGTCCAGCCACTCCATGCAAAAAAACAAACTAATACTATAGTAAAATAGGAACACAAAACAGTGGGAGTCCATGTTGCCAGAGTTGCCAACAGGGCAAATGTCATGAATGTTTACTAAGTTTGCACTGCTTAAATGATGCTGATGTTGGTAAACTTAATCACTCCAGAATATTTTTCAAGAGAATTTGGAAAAAAAAAAATGTTTTTATCATGAATGTCAAAATATGTGATTATTTTGAGCACAGTAAATCCAGAAACTAACCATCACCCCACCTGTGCCAGTTACAGCAGACAAAATTACAAAATCGCACAGAACATATCAAATAACTAATGTGATTGCTCTTGTGGATTGTGATTGACATTTCACCTTTTGGTACCTCACACAAGGGAGATGTTTTCTTTGATAAACTGTACAATGCCCTTGAAAATTCAAGTACTCTGCTAAAAGATCAGCTAAATGGTATGCCATTTGATGGCCGATATTTTGATCTTAGTATAGATAAAAAAACTGACTTTTTTTACTTCCTCTGTGGGACATAGCTCATAGGTTAGAATATGTGTTGAACGACATTCGTAAAGTTATTCATTAATGTGGATATGTAATCAAGTTTAAGTTATAGGTAATTTAGTGAAAAAATTACAAGTTGGGTATTGGATATGAAACGAAGATACGAAGAATAATTTTTGTGGATGTGCAATGATCACTTTTAGCTGCTTTTTTTTTTTTTTTTTCCCTCTTTTTCTCTTTCTCGCTTAGTGTTTCCTAGTTCACATTACACTTTTCCTCATTTAATAAACAATTATCCTGAAATTATGATAATATCTCCAATTCATAAATCAAATACATTTTTAGACCACTTAAAAACAAGAACGAATATGTTAGAAAAATTACTTTTTTTGCCCTACCATAAGCGAGTCCAAGGAACTCTTTCATTCTCCATTCAGATTGGGAACTTTTTTAAACTTTCTATTAACCGATAGTATCCCACTAACTTAACTGCTCTTTTTCCAAAGTCCAAAAGAAATCGGCAGTGGGTAGCTCATGATGTAAAAGCTAGGAAGTCAACAAATCAAAAATGCAATGAAGAATATTTTGTTAATATAAATTAGGCTTACATATAAAGTTTTATTTGGTTAAGACACCGCCAACTATATATAACATACATATAGAACCCTATAAAGTTTGATTAAGTCAATATAGCACATGTGTAATTAATATACACACACACACACACAAAGTATCTTTAAATCCACTTACCAAAACCAGCTGCTAATTTACTACCTTTAGAGAAAACCCCTAAAAATGCTAAGTATTTTATCTAATAATTAATTCAATAACTGTTTTGGAAGTAATTTTAAAAACGATTTATCTAAGTGTTTTTTTGTTTTTTGTTTTTGTTGCACTGTCAATTGAACTGCAAACTATATTAGGTGACAGGTAAACTCCAGGATTTTCCTAATGTTCCGTTTCATGATGTGCACAAAAACAGCTCAACTGCCATCAACCGGCCGTGATAACTTATATTTTATTGTTCATTTGTTCATTATGTTTTACAATTGACTGTCAATATGTATTGTCCAGCTGTGTACATATTGACCTAATCTAACATTTAAATTTCAATGGTGGTATTCTTGTGGGAATGTGAGCCATCTTGCTTGTTGATTGTTTCACTTATTTATTAAGTCTCCATGCTTTGTCCATGTATTAGTTCCAACAGGCAAGGAAAACAAAACAAATAATTTAGTGAAACACATCCATATTATTATTATTATTATTGTTGTTGTTGTTGTTGTTGTTGTGTGCTCCGACATAAACCAGATCAATTCCTTTTGTCAGTGGACCTACCACCAACCTGATTCAGTGGCCACACGGTCTAAGGCATCACTCTCGTATCAGACTAGACTGCCAATAACATGGAGATTGGGTTTTGAATCCCGGTCGGGTGTACTGAGGGTGGTTTTACCAAAAGAATTTTTCACTTCCTCATCCCTAACTCACTATCATAATTAGTACATATGTGTATAACCTGAACAGGTAGTAAGAGGCGGTGTTTTAAAGTTGTTTCTATAAGATAGTTCCAGGACAATTATATAAATATCGCCCGTGTGTACGGGGCATGATAGGTGTGATTTCTATAAGATAGTTCCAGGACACTTATAGAAGTATTGCCCGTGTGTATGGGGCATGATAGGTGTGATTTCTATAAGATAGTTCCAGGACACTTATAGAAGTATTGCCCCGTATGTACGGGGCATGATAGGTGTGATTTCTATAAGATAGTTCCAGGACACTTATATAAATATCGCCCGTGTGTACGGGGCATGATAGGTGTGATTTCTATAAGATAGTTCCAGGACACTTATATAAATATCGCCCGTGTGTACGGGGCATGATAGGTGTGATTTCTATTAAGATAGTTCCAGGACACTTATATAAATATCGCCCGTGTGTACGGGGCATGATAGGTGTGATTTCTATAAGATAGTTCCAGGACACGTCTCCTAGTCCTTGGCGGCAAGGTTCTCTGTGTTTCTCTTTGTACTGCTAGCAAAGGTGACCATCTAGTGGCTGACTACAAGGTGATCCAGTACAAGCATCTCTCTTCTATATCTAGCATTCTCTCTCACACACACACACACACACACACACACACACAGAGGAAATGACCACGTTCACCTTGTACCTACTGGAGTCCTGAGTTCACATTCTGCCGCAAACAAACTTACAAGAAGGACAAGAGTCTTACAACCTACACGTCATGTGCATCGGGGACTAAATTAATATGAAACTCCGAACCACCCAAACTTTGCTCTCGGACACTTAAACCTATATTATCTCAGAGACAGACGGTGCAAGGTTTTTGATCATAAAGAAGGTATTTAAAAATGTCTACCTATTAATCTTTTTTTCTTCAACGTACTCCTATTAATTGCTGATAAATTAGTTCAATAAGACTCACATGTTTCGGTATATCTTTCGAGTAGAATGGTGACCTCTTACTTTATAAGTATAGTTTAGTTTGAGTATAATTTAGATTCCTACTGCACATTCTTTTTTTTACAAATGGCTGTGAAGAATCGCTTGTGTTTGTACAAAAACAAAAATAATTTCTTCAAAAAGAGGAGAATTGTTCATTGTTTGCGTATAAAAAGCGATAACCAGAAAAAAATAATGGAAGCGTCTCAAAAAGATGTAGTGAAATGGAAAGAATCAAAAGTACAGAATTTATCTCAAGGCAAATTTGAGGAGGCCATCAATAGTGTTATTTCTTCATACCAGCAGCATGTTATGAAAAGTAAAGCTTCAAATATCATTTTAATTATTTTCAAAAGGTAGGTGTATTTAAGCCCATACCTTTTCCCTTCTGATAAATTAGTTTGTATGTGTATAAATGCAACTATTATACACCCGCTACGGTGGCAGCATTGTCTAAATTGTCATCCTCTCAGTATACTAGACGGCCAATGTTGGGTAGATGGGATTCGATTACCAGTCAGGTCTACTGAGGGCTGCTTTTCCTAAATGGTTTCCCACTCACCTTCTATGCAAATGCTGGTAAATTTTCTTTAAAATGCCACCTTTTTAGTATACATTTTGTAGGCTGGTAGTCAAATTGTAGTTATTCTATTATTTTTTATTATATTTATCTAATAGAGTAGAAATGAGGAAGGTAGAATTTTAGAGGTAATCTACTATGCCACACTGTGTAAAAATATAGAAATTAGGTTGATCGATTAAAACAGCACACACTGTTTGTAATGTTTATTCAAAACAAGTACACTTTGAGTACTCAATTGATACTGCCTCAAACTCAAATAATGAAAACTGTTAAAGTTGAAAATATAAGACAATTCAACGCGAAATCTGACAATCCTTAAGTCTGACAAGCTGCAGAAACATTGGCTCAGTATTTGAACTCAATGCATCTCAATATCAAGTTACAACCATCACACGCCATTAGTTTATTTTACTTTGAGAACTGGCAAACTCAAGTTCGCCACACTTTTATTGGCCAATTCGCCACTTGTGGTGATTGGCGACAGTGTTTCCCACGTCAGCCTTGGACCATCCGGTCGCCAAAGCGGGTTTATAACTTTAACTAATCAAATATTAAGAGTAAATAGCCAGAGCTATATTAATGGTAATTACTTCAGTCAGATATCATATTCTGAAAATTGAAAAATGACACTTGGACACGGGAATCGATATCCGGGACCTTTGGCTTAGTACGCCAATGCTCTAACCACTGAGCTATCCAGGATTCGTCCCGTGCCCAGGGTCATTCTTCACTCAGTCCAGGTGTCATTTTTCAATTTTCAGAACTGAAGTAATTACCATTAATATAGCTCTGGCTATTTACTCTTAATATATATGCATTCTTTTACAATTATAATAATTGTACAAATGGCAGCAAAAAGCCAACTACCGAGTCGAAGATGGCTGCGTTATCTGATGGCTTGTGATATTAAAAAATCACATAATTGTAGCTGACGATTTCCGCACGTCCATCATAGACTCTGCCTTAAAATATGAGTTAAGAATGACCCTGGGCACGGGACGAATCCTGGATAGCTCAGTGGTTAGATCATTGGCGTACTAAGCCAAAGGTCCCGGGTTCGATTCCCGTGTCCAGGTGTCATTTTTCAATTTTCAGTTAAAGTAATCAAATGTTTGATTCTACAATATGGTTTACAATAATTAATCCCCGCCACATATCGTAGCCTGTGTTTTTGTGCATTCGGCCAAATAATGAAGCCAACGCGCGCTCACCGTGGGAAAAAACCAACGTCTCTTGGACCCGCTTCGGTGGCCTTGTGGTTTAACGCGCTACTCTCGCAGTAAACTATACTGCCGATGACGGGGAGATCAAGGTTCGACTCTTGGTCGATGGTTTTTCCAAAATGGTTTTCCATTTTACCCCCATCCCGCAAATACTGGTACACTTCCTATAAACATAACCGCCTTATTCCCTAAAACCATTAGCTTAATTAGTACATAAACGTATAAACCAAATTGGTGCTAGAAAAAACCACTTGATCCTATGTATTTTGACAAAACGTGTTGTAAACATTTGACACGCGCTTAGAAAACGGCCGTGTTAAGTTGACGCCACTTCGTTCTTGCCGAGGTCTAAGATAAACGGATCTGGCAACTCTCTAGTTCCGGGGATCACAACTTGAAGCCACGAAGCGCTAGTATCAGAATAGTACGCGCGCAATTCAAATATTGTAGAGAAGTTTTCATTTTATGGTCTTAGGTCATGATTAAAATTAGAAACACTCCAAATATGGTAACCAGATAAAGTAATTTAAATCAATACAATAATAATGTTTGCGAATGATTGTAAAAGCGTTTAAATATGTTTAGTAATGCTATATATATATATATATATATATATATATATATATATATATATATATATAT
>CABFWO010007477.1:9646-24721 GCA_902155825.1 Timema genevievae | reverse complement strand
ATCTCGCAATCACCCTACCATTACACATTAGCGTAAGTGCGTATAACCCGAAAGGGTAGTAAGACGCGGTGCTAATAATAATAATACTGTAAGCCCAGCATATCTGAGCTTACACAATACAATCTCTATATGAGTCAAATGCTCCTCCAAAGTATTACTATAAATACAAATGTCGTCAAGATAGTTGAAGACGAACTTTAACTCAAAGTCTTCAAAAATGTGATACAGAACACGATTTAGAGCTTGACCTCCAATAGAACATCCAAGGGGAATGCGGTTAAACTCATACACTTGCCACGGAGGGACAAACGCAGTGTATTGTTTAGACCGTTCAGTCAGCGCACATTGCAAAAAACTGGCGTTGAGGTCGATTAAGCTATAGAATTTGGCTCCTCCAAGATGTTGAAAAGCAGAATCTGTACTAGGCATAGGATATGGGTCGAATCTAATCTGTTTACGTTAAGATTGTTTATAATAAGTCTATGTTCACCAGCTTTACGGGGAATTATGAAAGCGGGACTAGCAAAAGCAGATTTAGAAGGTCTTATAACCCCCTCTTTGAGCATATTCTGAATCAGCTTCCTAAAAATGTGCAATTTGGGTGGGGCGCAAGAATACAGACCTGACCTTACTGGTTTGGGGTCTTCCATTACAATATCATAAGGCAACACGTCACATTTTCCCCATTTAGGAGTGATGACATCAGAAAATTGTTCCAAAATTGAATTTACATCCATATTTTCAACATTTACAAAAAAAACAGTTGCAACGCTGAAGTTCCTTACTAAATGCCACCTTAACACGGGGACAAAATCCAAAAGAAACCTCTCTTTGTGACAAATTAACAATAGCTTTAGACCGGGCAAGAAAATCCACTCCTAAAATAACATCATAGGGTAAACCTACGACAACAAACAATGGGGTTTTCCACGAGAATCTACCAATCTTAATTGGAACACTAACTCTCTTACTAACCACCAAAGAACAACCATTAGCAACAGCATAAACTTTAGGAACGAAATTTTCAATAACAATATTGTTAGCCTTTTGAAGAGAAATTAACAACTTGGAATTAACAAAAGAAGTACTTGCCTCAGTGTCTAATAACCCTAGACAGCGCTGGGTACAAATATCAAGATCAACAATAGGGGTAGGTGGGCATGGAAGATCGCTTCGCTCGTGAGACCCATGAAACTTACGGGGCGCTACTAGTTTCCCGACGGACACTTATTCTGAAAATGCCCTAACTGCTGTCATTTGAAAAGGCGAATTTTGGTCATATCCCTTTTTTCCAACTTTTGCGGGCCAATGTGGTTCCGCCCCACAGGTTTGGTATCCCGTGCTAGAATAATACCTCTATTCCTCTGCATACTACCAAAACTCCCGGGATTTGAACCCACACCTCGACTAGCGACAACACTAGGTACATTAACCGTTAAATACTCGTTCTCAGACAATAACGTGCCCTCAATAAGGGAAGCAAGACCATGGAGTTCAACCATAGTACAAGGTTTACTAGCAAAAACAAAATGGCGTCGAGATAAGGGGGATACGTTTTCCAAAATGATATCTACAACTTGGCGCTCTGAGAGGTTTAGCTCTAACACTTCGGCAGCCTCAGACACGGATACAATGAAGTTTCTTAAGGACTCTTCTGGGCGCTGAAAGCGTTTTACATATAATCTGCGCAAGTTTTTCCTAGTTCTAGAGGGAACGAGACAATCTAGAATATTTTGTTTTATATGTCTCCAACTTAACCCTTGACTTAAGCCTTCAGAAAATAATTTGGTTAAATACCCCGAAGTTTTCCCTAAACAAAGCGTTACAAACTCCAACTCGGATCCTAACCCCAGTCTACACACCCTGTCAATTTCAATCAGAAAAAAAAAAAAGTGACGAGCTGTCCTGACCATCACACAGCGGTATACGGTTTGCAAACTCGGCTAGAATTTTATATTGAGTTTTGTCACTCACCAAAGCGCGTGGCAGGTCAATCGGAGCTTCAACCCTCACCGGTACTGCTTGGTGATCCATCACTCCCACTGGTCCAGCATCATCAGACGCATCAACCTCTGTCAGGACTCCCAAGAGAATTGCGTGGAGTCACAGCCCTCTCTTTGCGAGCTCGGAAATAAGGTCCTCTTTGTTGAGCCTGTAGACCATGAATTTAGACAACACCCCAAAGTCTCTTGCCGCTCCCTCCCCAGAAGCAGCGTCCGTGGTCAGTGTCTCCGGCATTAAACAAAAATAAATAGAATTAGTAACAATAATAGGTATTCACAACAATATAAATAATGCAAGAATGATTTCCAACACAGCTCAGAGAGATAAAGAGATGGATAGCTTGAAAAGCAGAGTGGCACAGTATTACCACCCCCTCTATTACCTCTTAGCTACGGCCACACTAGACTAAAAGGAAGGTGGGGGGGTAATCTAACATAAGATAAGTGACAAATAAAGCAAGACATTAGCAACAATTAAATAACAATATGAATGATTTATTTAAGATAACAACAAATGGAACAATAAATTACATGGCATCAAAAATCCATCGGAAGTATGTTGAAAATCATATCAATGTTAAAGCGCAGTTTCATCATGCGAATGTTTCTACAGATCACAACTTATCTTTAAGTCAACTAGGTCAGTCTGGAAGAAACAAACACTCGACCAAACTACACTGTCAGTTTTACAACAGTGAATATTGACAACACAACTTTAAATGTTTGACTATTTGAACAAATCATTAATTTATAAATATCTAGACAGATATTTATTCGACTACAAAAAAGAGCCTAATGGGCATCTTTGAAATGGTTACCAAAGTGAAAGAATGTTAACCAAACAGTTTTTTTAAAGTATCTAAGATGTGACTGTTTATTCTAATAGCAGATCCGTAATATCTCTTGAGTTCATCAATATCCCCATCGGTCAATCGACCTCTACCCTATCGTAATTTACCATCAGAAAGTGTTTTGCCTTTGTATTCTTGGCGCAACCGACTAAGACGTGTACCTATTTTCTGAACGTGACCTAAACATTCTAACTTTTTTTAATACTAACTCCCTTCCCCATAGGGGTTGTTTTCAACAATAGTTTTGAAGCCCTTACTGTCCTCATCACCTAAATAATTCACGTAAAGTACCGGAACACTACAATCTTGAGATCTTTTGAACAATTTTAGAACTCCAGAAACCTCCATGCCTCCACTTGTTCCTTTATAATTTGCCACACAATTTACGTGTTCTGTGTTACTTTTGCATTTGGTACAATATTTTGACAAACATTCCACATCAAGCACTTTGCCACTGTCTAAGCTGATAACAGTAACTACTCCATTCAACGACATGTGTCCACGCTTTTGCCATGATCCATCAAATGCTCCGCTAATGTCACTGTCCCCATTATTATGAATCACTGCTTGTCTGGTTGCATTTAGCATTGAATTCTTAGCTACTTTCTCCTCATAATTACTAATTACTTTGTTATATTTAACAAATCTGGTAGGTGGCTGTGGAAAGTTCATGACGTAACAAAATGTTTCTGCTGACGCCTGGCCTTTGCCTATACTTCGGAAGGCATACACAAGCCTCAAATTTTTGTCATAATGACCACTTTCAGTTCTACTTGGAAGTCATAAATGAACAATCAGCATTACAAGTTTTACACACAAGCAGTAAGTTCGCAACAATACCTAGTCTTCTATCAGGAAGCTCAACTAATTCAACAGAACTTCAGCATCACAGTCACGGCATCTTATAAAATTTAAAATATTCTTATATAATATATTTAAATCTAACTAAATACTTCCTTCAAACATTTTTACTTAGAAGATATTCGGTTTTGTCACCACACATATCCAAATATTAGAGTTTTTTTCCAGATGAACTGAAAGAAGTAGAAGAAACACTAGGACTTGGACTGTCAATTGGGGTTATGCAATTTTCTGAAGAAGTTTCACTTGAGAGAGTTGGTATTTCTTTTGTCACACTATATCTATTTCCCGAAAACTTTCGCTTACCAAACACCTTTGACCTAGGCATTTATTTATCACTTGATTAGTAAAAACTACTACAAATAACTAATCATGAATTGAATTACAAACAATACATAAACAAACTTTATAAACAGCTTTGTTTAGAAACAATGGAACAAATATATTATTACCAACCTATAGAAATAAATCATAGAGATATACACAGTGATATCATAGATAGATAGAAAATGTATTCTTACAAATTTTATTAATATAGTAGATAAAATTGGTTACTGGAAACCATAGTCCTCATAAAATGTGTCCCTGAACCAAAACAATATGCAACATTGAAAAGTAAAATTTTAATTTGACTAGCAAATATACAAGTCATTATTATGTGTTTGGTATCGGCGGAAAGAGGAAACTTTATACTATTATTAAATGTTTTTTTTAATGTTCATTTTTTATAAACGTTTGGGTATTGTGTCCCCTTTTTAAATATATTTTTTATAAAATAAACAGTTTCTGTACTATAAGAAAATATGTTTGTATGGGTATTAATTATTGAAATTGATTGTTGTGTTATTTGATACACAGAGGATGTCCCTATTTTCTCCTTGGGTAAGTCGGGTGGTATGACGCACCTTTCAAAAAATAGCTATAACACGTAACACAATGAAGAATAAAAATGTAAATAACGTAAATACTTCACCAAATCTATAAATTTAATAAAATGAGAGAAGTTAATATATTCACACATATTTCATTGTTAAAAAAAACACAAACACTAAAGTTATGTTTTTTGCCCTATCTCCCCTCTAGGTTGGGTGATACGACCCAAGAGGGGTGGGAGATATAGCTTATGGAAAATCAAGTAGTAATGAGAAATTGAAACAAAAAATTAAATTTAAAATTAATATAACCTATTCATATTCTTACTAGGAACTCCATTATTGCTGTTTTATAAAGTGGCTCATTTGGATTCTATCTCATATTGAGACTATTTTAACATTTTTAGTACATTTTAATATGTTGTTATTTTAACATGTCTTGTCCTTTTAAGGTATTTTACTTTAACATGTTTTGTTATTTTAACGTGTTATTTTAATATGTTTGTTTTGTACTTTTAAAGTAGTGTATACACCTGTGGTTTTTTTTTATCAGATGTATCACTCTTTTGTACTATATTGTTTATTTACCTGCATATGAAGGTGAATTATTTTGACTCTCCCCTATGGAAATTTCACTATGTTTTTTATATTGTAAAAGGCCCTAATGACCTCACTGTGTCGATGGGCCTATAAATAATAATAATAATAATATTGCTGGTACGTAACCATTAACATTTCTTTTCACTGCGAATATTGTATTTGCACTAGAGATAGGGTTTCCATGAAATACATTGCAAAATAAAACACGGTCAACACATAAAATAAACTAAACAAAGTACTAGGATATAAGTTTTAAAACCATCTTAATTGAATCTTATTTTACTAATTTAGCTTCTTATTTTTATTTTCAATTCTGCCACATAGGCCACATTTATCATAATAAATCGTTCAGCTTTCATGTAACCATCTATTGCACCGCTTACACTTGATCCAGTCTGAGTTTGAAGTGTTCATCTCGTAATGTTCGAAACACTCGACACACTCATTTTCATCATCCGAAACGCATGCATCACTTGAATTCACGAGTACTGGATCTTCATATTCGTCATGGGAGGACGATTCTCGAAGACGTTTCTTAGCTGAGGTCTTTTTCGATGCACCTGATTTCTTATGCTTCTTTCTTTCACCTTCTTGTTTCTTAATGTATGCATCTAGTTTCCTTTGTTCAGATTTGTCCTTCCTTTCCTCTAGTGCACGTATTTTGTTCAATTTTGACGAAATCCCTTTAGATTCGGTGAGCAGCACAGCTGATTGCTTTCTTTTGGGTTGTTTTGGTTGACCTGGTCTGAATGTTGCTATTGGTGACAACTTTTTAAGCAGTTTTCTTGGAGTCAGATCTTGCCGTTGGGTTTCTTCCGTAGTTGAAGAAGTAGAAGGTTTGACGATATATATTGTAGTATCTGTAATATTTGGTGAAGACTAATGAATCTCAGATTCAGAACAGTATTCCCAAGGTCACTATCTTCTGGTGTCTCTGAGCCTGCAGAGTTAAGAAAAGCTCTCTCAGGAATGGCAGACCGGCTAAAAGGGAACATGCCTGTTGCACGGAATCCTGATATTCCAATTTCAACAGTAGTTGCTCGTGACCATGCCTTAGAAAGAACCTTACCAAAGTGTCGCCAATATTTTTATTGGGGGTTAGCAGCTACCCATTCTTAACAGAAGTGTTTAAAGTAAACTTTAAATGGTCCTAAAATCGTCTTGTCTAGAGGTTGCAGGTAGTGCGTGGTGTGACTTGGCAAGCATAAAAGGAGAATACCACTGTCCGCCTCTTTCTGCAACATTTCGGGAGAGTTCACGTGTACCCCATGTCCGTCCAGGATAAGAAGACACTTGCCTGATTTCTTCCGAGGTATGAAGGGATTCTTAAGCTAGACGATGAATAAATTTGAATCTGCATATGCCAATTCTTTCCTCATTTGTATGAAGGCGCCGGGTGACATGTTTTCGACCAAACTTGTGGTTTATTAACCCCTTTGAAAATGCAGTACGCAGGTAAGAAGGAACCTTCGGCATTATAGCAGGCAATTACTGTGATAGTTTCACCTCATTCGGCTGATTTACGTGCATGAACATCCTTGCTGTCTCCAATTGCGACAACCTCACCTGGTTCATTGTTTAGCTTTAAACCTGACTCATCCTATAAATGTTGCCTGGCTTGTCTATTATATTATTTTCTGTCAGTTATTTTCAGCAACTCAAAATATTTATAGACTTCTTTGACATTCATGCAATCAACCCGAGCATTCGAAATGACCTCTGCTTTCCACACACTTAGTAAAGGGTTGCGTTTAATAAAGGATCTGAACCAATCTCGACCAGCAATTTTTTTGTGATCATTGAATTTTTGTTTCAGACCCATGGACTTAGCCAAATTATACGTAATCATTTGTAAATATTTTCTGGTAGGAGCAAATCCTACTGCTTGCAATTTTCGCACATTTTCAGCTAATTTTATTTCCATATCTAAGCCTAAATATGGGGGTAGGCCTAGGCGACCCTTAACAAAATGTCCTGTAGTCAATCTTTGACGAAGGGGATTTTTCTGGAATTTTATTTTCCCTTATCGCCCGCCTTATTGATATTTTGTCTAATCGCACTGCTTTTATGGTTTTATCGAGTTGTTCTTGAGTCCACATTGCCCTGTTACTATTAAGAGGGTCGCACGGTGAATGCATGATCGCAACGCACACTGAAAAAATAATAGACAAGTTACTTTTCTAATATAGCATTCCCATCAGCAGTTTTAGGCTGCGTCTTATTCCCTCATGAATTCCTAGTTACAAAAGTGCGTCGTATCTCCCTTGCCAACAATGCGTTGTACCTACCAAAACCATGGGAAATACGACACAGTGGTTGCCAGACATACAAGTTGGCAAATAAGCGTGTGCTTTGTTCTAAACACTTGAATAACAAACCCTCTTTCAACTAGAAATGTTGATTCAACAATCACTATAATATTTCCAGCACAATATGCTACCCCCCCTTCTATATCTATGAATATCTATAGGATGAGGAAGGCTAATATCAGGTAAAAGAATCACCTGATTGCACAAAATAAATTTTATTATTGAAATAACAACTTTACAATACTTGAGAAAACAAACACCGTGCGTGAAGCGCACCTCCATTAGTCATCAAGACCATTAAGTACAAATACAATCAATCTCAAATTCTCCTAAGTATGATAATATAAACAACACTAAGCGTGTAGAACACAACATAATACGAGGTCTGGGATCTCAGATGCCAAACTAATCTTATGGGCTTTAGCTCCTTGATACATTTACTTAGTATTTAGAATAATGATTTTAATATAAGGCATAAGCCACAACTGCGTTATCTTACGTGACGTCACTCAGGAATAGAGTACAAAACAATAATTCCAAACGTTCATAAATAACTTGACGTCACGTCTAAACATCATTTCCCTAATGCAAGAGCGTGCTAAGTCTCGCTTTACTATCCTGCTTTAAACAATAAATTTGATTATAACATCTGCCATCGTAAAGTACAAAAGGTAGTTTACTGAGCGGGTCTTGAACCCGGGGCGCGCTGACACTCAGTGCGCTTTAAATAATAAGCAAGTATATACAATTATGACAAATAATAAGGTCTGGGTTTGAATCCCAGCAAAATGGATGACGAAGGGCGACATCTTTCTATATGCCGCGGGAAGCGCATGGCATAGCAATTCAAATAAATAATTAATTACAAAATTGAAGTCCAGACGGTAATTTAGAATACAGTTCCCCCCATGACGCCGAAACAGAATTTATAATTTAGAATATTAATAATCCCCGAGACCTAGTCGCCGTTCTCACCTCTTATCCATGAGGCCGTAGTGTAGTAAGTGATTTTACATTATTGGCGTAGCTGTATATATACAAATGAAAATTCTCAGAGGGGGGGGAAGGACCGAAGGAGAAGGAGGGTCGGAAAACAAAACAAACTAAGGAACAGGATGTTCGAGAACTTTGCCGAAGCGCCCAGGGCTATGCGTGGCCGGAAACGGAACTCTTCTTTCTGGCTGGCTGGACACGTGTTCGACTCTCGCAGTCAGTCGGCTGGGAACTCGTAGCTCAGATGGACGGGCATTACTTTCGAGAGTGGAGGTCGGCGTTTAGTGGTGTAGGTCGTGTGTAGGTCTTCCGAGAGCGGGCCGCTTGGTTGGTGAGTGTTTGTCCCATTTGATATTATTGACATTACATGTAAGTCGTTACAAATATAAATATAGGTGCGTATAGTGTAAAACTTCGACCACTTACTTCTGACTGTTTCCGACGAATATGCAGAAGAATATATTTATATTCAAACAAAAACTTTACACACGCCACGCCACGTCACGGCAAGACGTTCTCAACTAGACTGTCTGCGCGCGCACATGTTTCCTGTACCCATAATTCCACAGAATGCGTCATAACTCCCTCAACGTCATATCACCAGAATTTCCCTTATGTGTAACAGTTTATATTATTTCATTTATGCTCGTCAGTGGGGTGTTTCTGCAACAATTTATATTATTCGTTTCACAAATCTTATGAGGTTTTTTTTAGCAAAATCTCTATTTTAAGATAAAAGAGTATTTGCGGTGCAGTGTACCATTTATTTATTTTAATTAAATTAATTGCGGTAGCACAGTCCATCCTTGCACTCACCTTCGCCATCAATATTATATAATCCATATAGCTTAAACGGGAAGTAAGACACGGTTCACACAAAAAAGAAGTACAAAAAACTTATATAATCGGTATTTGGACATATCATCAAAACACGAGAGCACAATTATTATTTTGAGTTGATGCGCTCTTTAACTGTACTGTGATACGTTATTTATAAATTACACTTAATAATTACACTATTTTTAATAGGCGCGGTTTTAATTGTATGTCTCTCCAATTAGCTTAACAATAATTACTCTATGGCGTTGTAGTATAGACACCGGACAACACTTCTCCGAGGACTTAATGAAATATTCAACAGATTTATATTTGTGGTCATGCACATCTCGTTTGTCCGCAGGTACATCCTGCCTTTAGCTGTCATGGCATATTTGTACGTGAGGATCTCCAGAGAGCTACCTCTACAAGAAGGGCCCATCGCCGTCATGATGTACGAAGCGAGAACACGGGAGTGTAGAGCAAGGTGCCAAGAACACGGGTGAGATATTTAGTTCCAGTTTGTTCAAAACAGACAATTTTATTGCTGGTATAGAAGATTATCAAAAATATGGTTTGTCTTGTGAACTCTTGTACTGGTTATCAGTGTTAAGTTTCATGCACCGATAACTGGTAGGTAATAATAGTCCAGCATTTAGAATACAACGATTATTATTAATAATTATTATGAATTTAAAAGTCTGATTTAAGGGCTATATAAACTTATTACCTAAATATGACTATATATGTGTATACTTATTTTTGAATGATTAAACAACATGGATAAAAAAATTTAAGTTTAAGAATTCTTTTCCAAATTCTAAACATTTTCGTCAGTGGCTTAAATTAAACCCATTTAGTTCTCAATATCCTCTTGGTTGTAAATACATCCTAACGCTCGCCAAACTCTCATTTTTCACTCTATCAGTTACTGTGACCAATTATTGATATCGCAAATTCTCTGACCTCAAGGCATTTAACTATGGATAGTTACGGACCAAAAACAAACTAAATATATTTTATTTCTATCCTATTTCTTAATTTATTGTTGATTTTTTCAAACTCACGTTTACACGAACACACATTAAAAAAAAATTTCAAGTCCTTCGTTGCCAAGATGTATAAACTAAAAAGTTAATATATTTACAATGTTACAGTTATGACCATAAAGTTACTCGACCTCAAACTCTGCTTTTTAATATCATTTAAATTTAAAAATGACACATGGACGGTGTAATCAAACCCGGGACCTTTTTTGGTCAAAATAAATCAAATATTGATTTTGTACGATCACAATTTAATTTTCTTCGCATGGTAATGTCAACCTTTTCCTGAATATATTATGTCAAAGGTGTTCTGGAATTTAAAGACAACTTTTTTCCTTCATTTAAAAAGTTTGTCTTCTAGTATACTGTAATTGTCATGGTTCTGCTTTCATCTCCACGGATTTCATGAGTGCTTTATCGACTCTGTCCACACTGTACTCGTGGAATCCCCTTGTGCAGATGATACACGAACAAATTTTTAAAATTGATTTATTAAGCACCCAACTTGCCTTCTGTTGGATTCCTGGTCACGCTGGTCTTTCAGGAAATGAACTGGCGGACCAGGCAGCCAAGGAGGCTGTTCATCTGCCTCCTGATGCGAGTTTGGGTGTCATGTTTTTAGACATGAAGGGTTATGTTCGACGTGGGGTCTTACGTACCTGGCACGAGCAGTGGGCTTCAACCCCTGCTCAGAACAAGCTGCGTTCCATAAGGGACGGTGTGTCGCGGTGGCTCTCTTCTATACGAAAGTCTAGAATAGAGGAGGGCATCGTGTCAAGACTCCACGTCGGGCATACATTACTAACCCATGGATTTTTATTGAGAGGGGATCCACCTCCAGTGTGTGAGTTTTGCGATGCTCCCCTTAGTGTGTACCACATTTTGGTGGAGTGTCGTAAATATGCCCCTATCCGCCTGGCTCTTGATTTTATAGGTGAGCTACGTTTTTTACTACGCCATAGCGCGGATGGAGTTATTTGTTTACTCCGTTTTCGTTTTATACCACAGGCGGATCTTTTTAATGCCATTTGAGTCACTTTTATAAAGTGACTCATCTGTATTTCATCTCATATTGAGAACTTTTTAACATTTTAGTATATTTTAATATGTTTGTTTTGTCTTTTTAACGTGTTATTTTAACATATTTTATAATTTTAATGTGCTATATTCTAATCTGTTTGTTTTGTATTTCTAACGTAGTGTATACACCTGTGGTTTTTTTTAGCAGGTTTATCACTTCTTTTATTCTAATAGCCCGTTTGAGCGCTCCTATGTAGTGTCTCAAATGGGCACTTTCTCATATTGAGAATAACAGTTTTTAATTGATATAAAAAAAATAATATTGTATATTGTTTTATATTTTATGTTTCCACCTGTTTATTCTAACAGGTGGACCATGTGATGTGTCTCTCCCTTATGGGGATTTTACTGTGTTTCTTTTATTTCTAAAGGCCCTAATGACCTCACTGTGTCGACGGGCCTCAAAACAATAATAATAATAATTGAGTTTTGCGATGCTCCCCTTAGTGTGTACCACATTTTGGTGGAGTGTCGTAAATATGCCCCTATCCGCCTGGCTCTTGATTTTATAGGTGAGCTACGTTTTTTACTACGCCATAGCGCGGATGGAGTTATTTGTTTACTCCGTTTTCGTTTTATACCACAGGCGGATCTTTTTAATGCCATTTGAGTCACTTTTATAAAGTGACTCATCTGTATTTCATCTCATATTGAGAACTTTTTAACATTTTAGTATATTTTAATATGTTTGTTTTGTCTTTTTAACGTGTTATTTTAACATATTTTATAATTTTAATGTGCTATATTCTAATCTGTTTGTTTTGTATTTCTAACGTAGTGTATACACCTGTGGTTTTTTTTAGCAGGTTTATCACTTCTTTTATTCTAATAGCCCGTTTGAGCGCTCCTATGTAGTGTCTCAAATGGGCACTTTCTCATATTGAGAATAACAGTTTTTAATTGATATAAAAAAAATAATATTGTATATTGTTTTATATTTTATGTTTCCACCTGTTTATTCTAACAGGTGGACCATGTGATGTGTCTCTCCCTTATGGGGATTTTACTGTGTTTCTTTTATTTCTAAAGGCCCTAATGACCTCACTGTGTCGACGGGCCTCAAAACAATAATAATAATAATAAGTATAACACAATTTTTGCTCGGGTTTCTAGTGTATATCATTTCGTTTCACATATATTACGAGTTTTGAGTAAATATCTCAATTTAAAAAAAAATGGAGTTAGAAAGTTTTGTGGATTTCCGGACCATTTATTTTATTCTGATTCTATATTAATTTTGGTTTATCCAATTTTTTTAGTAGTCTCTTTTCAAATTTAACTTCAATCCTTATATATTTTGTAAAACAAGCTTAAATTGTGATACAACTAACATTCACCAATTACTTTTGTAATTAAAGTGTCACATTTTTAATATAATAACTTAACACCTTCATTAGTTATACTTCATATTCTTAGAAGGTTTTCTAAAATGTTTAATTTGTTTGTAAGAGTTCAGATAATGATTTTACTTAGTTACGGTTCTTATTTGATTTGGTTGAATACTTTTTCATGAGTTTTGTGTAGCGCGATTTGAGAAGTTAATTTTTTCAACTGAATGGTGGGTGAGTTTTGTTTGGATTAGAACATGAATAACTTGTACAGTAGATGTGTATTTGCGCTTGCTTGCGTGTGTGTGTATATATATATATGTGTTGGTTCCTGTGGACTGAGGTAGCTGGCTGTTTTCTCTTCTCTTCACTAGTGTGTTTATTATCGGAAGGCAGCCGTTCGTTCTATTTACCCTATACATTTAATGGGTGGGAAATTTTAATTAAATTATCAATGAGTCTGCTCTTCATTGTGAAATTTGTTAAACAACACGCATTTTGCTTCTTGTGACCCTTATTTCTGCTGCTATATAAAATGATTAAATATCCAATAAAATTTTCATGTTTTTATATTTGAGTTTACAAATATAACACAATTTTACACAAATAAGACTACATAGTAGCCAGTCCTAAGAATAAATGTTGCCCTTTGTATTAGTGTCGTTATAAAATGCGCGCCGCATACAAGCATTTGGGCAAGCTTTTGAGGTAGATTTAATAAGTCATTGCATACAGTCCGATATAAATAAAAAGGGACTTTTTTTTTACAGTTATAACATTTTACTAAAGTAATTTTCATACATCTACTTCTACAGTATATGTAAAACCGTGTGATATTAACCGCGACTTTTCATAGATAATAGTAATAATAAAGTAAAATGTTATCAATGCTGCTCTAAGCTTTTTTTTAATTTTATGAATGTTTCTTTCTACAAAAACCCCGCTGTTTTAGAAATGATCACAAAATGCATTACATAAATCTCATATTTTAGTGGTTTGAACTATATTTTCTACTCTATAGTTTTTTTTTCCACTCTAAGATTTTAGTACAAGCCTATTCAAGCGCTCAGTTACCAGATAATATCCGCCAGAAAAATATAAGCAGACTATTTTCACATTCGAAACTTAACAAGTATTGGCCTAATGGCGTGTGTACGGTGCTGTTTGTTACAAAAAGTGAATATATTAATATTGAAATAATCGCGTACTACAGTGAAATGTCCCCTGCAGGATGGGGCTTGTATCAGTCCCGCAGTATCCCCTCCTTGTCGAAATAGGCGACTTAACGGTGTTGCCTACTTGGAGAGTTCGAAGCTATTTTGTGAGGCTGGTTGCATCTTAGCTTGACGCACTGAAACATGAAATGCCTTGTCTGTGTGGCCAGGCTCTCTTCCCCTTACACTAATAGTACAGTACAAATAATCATTTTTAGGCAAGATTGCTGGCACCTCACTGCCCGGCCTCTCATAGGGCCGTAATATTGATAAGAGGCGGAAACGGGTAAGGCCGTCCAGCCCTATTTTGGAAAAAATCCAGGAAGTGGTAAGGCCCCAGCCCGCTTCCTGGTGATGTCTCGAAACGATGATACTGAGAACCTTAAACGCGTCAGCCCATTTATCCTCAAAAGAGCGATAAATGGTGCAGCAAAATCGGACGTTTCGATAGGGAAATTGCGTGATGGCACTATATTGATTCAGACTTCGACTGATGTCCAGTCCTCCAACATTATGGCTATTACTGAAATACCGTCGAGTAATACGGCTTCTATACCGGTGAAGGTGGAACCTCACAGGTTCCTCAATGTTTGCAAGGGAGTGGTCACTTGCTTTGACCTCGACTGCGTGAGCATTGAGGAGATCTGTGAGGAGCTTTCCCCCCAGCATGTCACCGAAGTATACCGTATTGTCACCAAAAAGAACGGACAACGGACTCCTACCCTTTCGAAGGAGGTCCGAGCAGGTTTCCACGTGCTCAGGGTCAGGCCGTATGTCCCTAACCCTCGGCGCTGTTTCCAGTGCCGGGAATTTGGGCATACGAAGCTGCGATGCCGTGGTAAGCCGACCTTTGCAGATTGTGGACAAGAGGCTCACGATACACCATGTGAGTCTCCGAAGTTCTGCGTAAACTGCAAGGGTCCACACTCTGCCTGGTCTCGGGCCTGTCCGAAATGGAAGGTAGAGAAAAAAGTCCTGAAGATTCAATCCGAAAAGAAGATCTCATATGTCCAGGCACGCAAGGAATACGTATCTAGTCAGGCTCCGGTATTTCAAACTTCATATAGCCAGATTGTCAGCCAGAACATCAACTGTCCCAACT
>CABFWO010007476.1:0-24732 GCA_902155825.1 Timema genevievae | reverse complement strand
TATACCACTCCTCAGTATCAAGTACCTCCTTTCTTCTCACAAAGACCTTCTCAACTTTCTCACGTAGTGACTTCAAATCTGTCGGGCGGTTCTTTACCTTTGGCTGTATACTGTCAAGGGCCACCGGTGTGGGGAAAGCGATGGACATCCCCTTCTCGTGACCAGTCCTAACGATGTGCCTCATTCCCAAGTGTAGGGTCTGTTGCTCCTCCAACATAGAAAGTTGGAGGGTTTCCTCAAAGTTGGTATACACCTGCCTAAGCTCCATTGTTTCAGACCAATCAATTAGATCATTTTCTTATACCACCAGTACGTACCCTTTTCCTGACTTGTCGGATTCCTCTCCACAACTCACATCTCTTTCCCCCTTCCCATCTTATCTCCCATTACTTCCATCCTTCCCTCCTTCATCAACTTCCCTTCCGTTTATCAACACCGGCCCCTTTACCCAGCAAATCATCTTCTGGATGATCCATTTGCTTCGTTTCCTCTTCAGTTCATTCGTGGTAGACGACTGTTCCGACACACTTACACCGTGTTTCTCATCCTCTACCAAACCTTTCTTTACGTCCAATTTCTCCTGAGAATCCTCTCGGACAACCTCTTTCTTTCCTTCCGGCAATTCAAGACAACTCAGTTTGTGAGTAGAGGGCGTTGCTTCTAGAGCGAGAGTGAATTTTTTCTCCCAGTGATATTTATTTACACCATTTATTTCGCTGCATTTCCAGTTGCCATTATGCCATTTAAATGTAGCATTTGTGATGGGTCCTACGCAAAGCTCTCCAATCTAAAACGAACTTAAGAAAAACAAAATTATAACGTTGTTCTATCTGAAGAGGCCAGCAATGAACCAAACGTTATTGTGCTTGATGGTATGGGAAGAGAACGAATTCCAGGTAAAACTTTGGAGAGATTGTCAATAGGTGTTTTAGCGCCTCTCAGCGTATCCTGAACTATTTTGAAGGTAAATCCTACTAATTTTTTAGATGGTAGAAGAGATTATATTCTCTCTTCATATTTTTATTAGATAAAAGAGTGATTTTATATTTTTCTTGTTATTACAATTATATAATTCATGCTTCACTATAAACTCTCAACTTAATTACCTGTAGTGGTCACAAGACCTGAATAATAGTAATATCTCTGCTTGTCAAAAAAACTATATGTTGTTATTGTTGCTGTTACACGGTATGAATATTTTAAATAATTTAATTGCTGATTTCTAATAAAAAATACAAGGAAAATATTTTTATTAATTTAAAAAAATTACATAATATAATGTATGGAAATCCCTTGATATTCAAATATAAGGAAGATCTAGCAATAAACACGTGACAACTTTGCTGGAATGAGATTGGTAGACTGGTAAATGTTATGCTTTTTTGTTAACACACGTGTTTTAATATAACGTTTGCAAAAAACCTACTTAATTGTATAATATAAATATATTTAAGTATTAATGAATAAAAAGGATAAACCAGTATATTATTATTGTTATAGCAAACAGTTTTACAATTTAAATAGCGTTTATAAATTAAATAAATTTGGTTTAAGGTAAGGTGGCAAGTTCACATACACACACACACACACATATACACACACACATAAACGCATTTAAATTATTATGATAGGCCAAACATATATTCACAATTATTCATTTCTTAATCACTTTCATTCTGCGCCATCTGGCGAATAAAATTAATAACTATAACTTTTTCAATATCTTGTCATAGCACATAAATATACATATTTAATAAATGTTATTATTACTACTCATACAATAAATTAAATATGCTAAAAGGTAGAAATAATGAAAGTAATTATGAGTGATAATTGTATCAGAATTTGTGTGGAGGGAGTGTTGGAAATAGTGTAATGAAAATACCCTTAGTTTATTAGGAGCGTGTTCAAACTCCAACCTCCTCAACCAATAATACCAGACGAGCTCCGCTTAGTTACTTGTACAGCTCACAATACCTAATTAATATTAGTGAATGTCATTTAAAAAACTTTTAAATTTTGACGTCAGCACGTCCACCCTTGCTTAAGACACATTATTTTTTGGATTGGGCATACACCACCAAAACAACGGACATTTAATCACGCAAGACATGTTCAATAAAGGTTACTTTATGTTGGCGTTCGACTTGACTCCCAACACTGCAGGACAGGACTCGCACACCAGCCTTCAGAAAGAGGGGAATGTGAGATTTGAGTTACAGTTCTAGACAGACCTTGACACCGCCATAACCCGTTTGTTCTACTCTGAGTACGAGGGGACGGTGTCGATAGATTTTATACGGGAGGTGAAAATTAATTATTAGCACCATAAATTCGCATCAAATAGACACACTACTGCAGGGCAAAATTTCATTCTATAAAGGGAGATTTCCTTCTGAAAAATTACCTCAAAATTTCACGCTTCCCTCCTTATTAGTGGTTATTCTAGACCCCCCACACTAAAACAGGCTCCCATTGGGTGGTTCTATATTTTTCCAAATTTGGGGAGTATTTTGATACATATGCCAGACGACCGAGCCTAGCGATGACTAGACTCATGAATAAACACTCGAGACGATGGACGTACAACAGCAAAACGACTCCAAGCCATAGCGTCCGGTGTGTGCGGCCACTATTGCTGCTTGTATGCCGTTTCCAAGGCCGTCGGCTGGAGCCTTACAAGATTCACACACCTGTTCTCACGCACAGGGGTACACAGACATGTGTTCCAGCATAGGATATAAAAGGTATACTAGACATTTATCTAATCATTTGTATTCAATTATTTGACAGATGAATATCATCATGTTAGCCATCTTTGATTTTCATTTATCGTCAACTCAAAAAAGGAGTGAGTGGTCACCGAGCAAGCGATAGTTTTCATCGACGAGAAACAATATCGTGCTATCAATTCAATAAATCCACCGGACTGTGCTATTCCAATTTGGGTGGAATTATAAAGCAAAATTTAGATAAAGCCGTCGTACCTTACCTATACAATAAACAAAAAGGCAATTTCTTGTCCCGTCTCACAGGTCTAACATTAATTCCTCTACGCGAGTACTATAAATGTCCATTTGTAGATTTGATTAACTCAAATTGTTGAGGATCTACTGCTCATTGTCACGACATCACCTCATGTGCGTTAAAAAATGCAAACGCCTTGGCACGATTTGTCAGATTTCATAGTGCCGAGAAATTGTATAAATTTTGTCCAATCACCAAAGACGACGATTACGCCGATAATAGCTTTAATTGTGACGACTGTTGATCGCAGGTCATCAATCCAGACGCAGAAAGCAATGGAGAAGGTGACATGCAGCTGTAATGTGGTGGAGCATCATCTCTCGTCCAAGGATTCACAACCATCGTTGGTGACCCGGACTTTCTACCTAAACGCTAAACAGAACAAACACGTAGCGGTGGGCCTCTTTCCTAGCCACGACTTTTGTGATCACGTGATGTTCTCGTCAAATTCTAAACGTCTAATACTCACCGTTCCGTAATGGGACCTTTTCGTCAAAGAAATGCCGTTTTGGTCCGACTGTGTGGAGAATTGTGTAAACTTTGTGTCGAACATGGACGATTTTAGCATAGTGGTGAAAAAACTTTTCGGTGTGTGGAAATTGAGTATGAGTGCAAAAAATATTCAGCTATACTTTTCTACGGACGAATTAAAAATTCTGTACGCTCTTGAACAATATATCACACGCCGTGCAAAATATCTTAATCATCCTAATGTATCGGTATTCATTGACAATATCCTCACCTCTAAATCGTTTGTCGACCCACCCGATCCTAACCCATATTTTGAATATCTATCGTTGTTTGAATTTTTTGTATTTTTATGCATAACAATAATAAATTGTGTAAAATATCTATTTTTTTAATAATATTAAAATGTGCATTTATCTTTCATTTATAATAATATTTACCTCCGATTTAAATGATATATTTGTTGTAAGAGCCTTATAACTTTTTTTAAATAAAGGTTTACCATTTTATAGAGTATATCTAAATATGACGTCATTAATAATACATGACAAATAGTGATGGTTAATGCTCACCAGGGATATAATCAAACGTCACAGAATTTAGTAAGTTAGAAGACGTCACACGTCAATGAAACACGTCAAATAATATATTTAAATAACTCTAAAATAGTTACCCCAACTCCACCCAAGAAACGTCATTGAATATTCATTCAAAATTCATTCAAGTGACATCACGCATATTTTAAATGAAATACTTCAAATAATACGTTATTTATTTATCCCTAAAATAGTTATTCCAACTCTACCCATGAAACGTCATTGAATATTCATTGAATATTTATTCAAGTGACGTCACACATATTTTAATTACACCATCTTGTGACGTCAATGAAATACGTAAAATTATACGTTAATTAAATATATCTAGCATAGTTATCCCCACTCCCCCCTGAAACGTCATTGAATATTCATTCAAAACTAAATTTATTCAAGAAACGTTAAGTATATTTTAACTACACCATCCCCTCATACGTTATAGCTACAGTTGATGGCTCAGTGACAAATCGGATATAGCTGATCACAGTACGTCATAGTTGAACCCGTCATAGTTACAGTTGCTGGTTCAGTGACGAAATCAGATATAACTTGGAATATATTACTGTTAGTGATATTGACAATCAACAGCCGTTAGAAGAATATTTCATTAGGGTAATGATATTGACAAAAGTCAACAGCTGTTAGAGGAAGATGTTATTAGGGTAGTGATATTGACAACAGTCAAAAGCCGCTAGAGGAATATATCATTAGGGTAATGATATTGACAAAGGTCAACAGCCGTTAGAGGAATAGAGCATTATGATAGTGATAATGATAACAGTCTACAGCCATTAGAGTAAGAGGGTATTAAGGTAGTGATATCTATATTATTCTACTGCTGTGTGATGACGAGGGAATAACTGTAGAAATATTTACAGTACAAAATTAATGTTCAACAATAAGATCTTCTTTTTCGTCATCACATTTTATTGGACATATATACATACACAGCTATACGCATAATCACTAACAACGTTTATTGGTTAAGAATGAGGAAGGTTGAATTTATAGGAAATGTACCCGCATTTACATTTTAAAAAGATATAGTTTGCTCGAAACTTTGATTCTTATGGTATTTGAGAAAAATAAAAATCTCAAAAAAGTATCTATAGTACAATTATGAACATGGACATCAAGTAAAAATTTTAAGCAATTAAAAAAATGAACTACAAAGACTTGTGTAGCTGGAAGGAAGATTCATAAAAAAAAAAGGACAAAATTGTATTAATATATTTAATTTACACAACATTTGTTCTCTTTGTTGTTTATGTTGTTATAGACAAGACAAACAAAATATAATTTGTCAGTGGCACCAAGCCTTTACCAAATTATTTTTTAAATTTAATTTTTATATATTTTAACCCTAACATAAATTGTACATATATTAAAAGATTGGAAGGGAATTCAATATTTTTATAGAAGAAATTTATAACTCAAGCTATCAGAAATAATAAATTAAATCTTCTTTCTTTTACTTTTATTCCCTTCTCCTTATTTGATCTTTAGTCCTTTGTAACGTCATATTTCGGTGCTATCTTACACCATTATCAGGTTTGAGGAAAATCAATGTATTGTGAAATATTGTCTAGATATAAATAAATTTATAAGTATAATAAAATTAAACATTAGAAATGTAAATGGTAAAAAGAAATTAGAAGATATAATACGAAATTTTAAACAAATAATGACTTAACAAGCTTATAGTAACCTTATTTATGATGGTGATGATTTTTTAAATACATTTGGAAGAAGCTTTGTGAAATTTTGGATTATAAAACGCGTGAAAATTTTGTAGGACAATCAATAATAAGTGGTAAGCTACCAATAGAATATATAAAATAAAACAATTGATAAATGATATGTGATCGCTAGTATAGCATAGAGCGTAATTTATATGATGAATAAATATATATATATATATTATTATTATTATTGGTTTTGTTAAAAAATATGGAATTGAATTAAAATAGAGGCACATGAATATACGGTATTAATCTTCTTGGCTTTGGTTCGAATAGGTCTTAATTGTGATGGATAGAGCTAGAATTTTTGGAATGAGGATTAATTTTTAGTTTGATGTGTTGAGGTAATTTTCTAATTGTGTTAAAAAGGGATTGATTTTCATCTTTAGTTTGCTCATTTAATATTTTGTTACTGTTCAGAATGACTGTTCAGAATGACTGTTCAGATGTGTAGGCTTTCCGCAATGTTTATTAATTAATATCAACTCAAAAAATCAATATACCTAAAGTGGTATCTACAAATCTACAGATGTAAACTTTCAATTTGATATGCTGAACACATTGGTGATTTTAAATACAATAGATACAAATCCAGATTCGCCAAACATATAAAACTTTCGGGCATCAACTAGCACCTATTAATAAATGCGTGAAACTTTTACAATCCTCTTCAAAAGGTCTCATGATGACATTGCGGAAAACCTACACATCTAATCAGCCATTCTGAACAGCAATAAAATTTTAATACATCAACAAAGCACAAGCATATTTAACTCTGAGTTACATAGGGTTACCCGACAACCCGATTGGTCACGCCAACTGACCAGCTGCATTAGCAATCAAATAAACTTTAATATACATATTTATGATTATATTATTTAAGCTTGTTATTCAAAGTTTTGGATCAAATAGTCGGCCAGCAAATATAAGAAAATATTCGAAAATTTTAAGATTTGCACATTTCTTATTAATCTCATTGTATTCTTACGATTTTAAAAATTTATAAAAAAGACATTGTATCATTAAAACGGGCCATCTGCTATATAATTATGGTCATCCCTTTATGGGCCCCAATAATGTACACGGGGGCCTCGTGCGTCCCACTAGTTGCTACCTCTAGTCCAGAGGAACATGTAAGTAACGTCGGATATTTTACCCTTTAAATAACATTAATGGATAAGTGATTGGTTGTAGGTCGCAATGTGTGCTGCTTTAATCTTTGTTAGTTTAGTAATTCGTACCACGTCTTGTGTATAATGTAAGCTATTATAAGGATGGTGACAATTTATGCAAAAACACTCTCAAACCACCCGTCCGGATTTCTAGCTCAAAACGACTAATTATCAGAAAACCAAGTTAAACAATCTAAAAGTCTATTCTACGTGACCACCGATATGTTCAACGATAATAATACACTCTATATTTATGATTTTGATTAAATAAAAAATAAATAGATGATTACAATGCCGAGACCAACACATCGAGTTAAATAAATAGTATTAGTTTTAACATTACAATTGAAATAAACACATACAAATTTGGTATTTAGCATTTAGCATTTAGTTTTTACAAATTTAGCATTTAGAGCTACGTATTTGTTGGACTATATCTATTAAATCATTTTATAACATTATTATACATGTATTATTTATAGTTAACATAAATCTATCATTTGGTTTACAAAACTTCTACAGTAAAATTATTCTCACAGTCGAATCAATAATGCACTTTAATTTCTCCGGAAACGACTGAAATAAATCATAAACTCATTGGTGTATTTTGTTGACTAACTTGTAATACGATCTTTCTGATTTAAAACTTAATCTTTTCAATTTGAGACTGATCGAAATATTTATTTTCTTCCTCCTGGAATTGTTAAGTTCGAGGTGGTTTAAGGAACTGTTTAGAGCTACCGGGAACTACATGATCGGCCACAAACATGTCGAGGTTGGGAACCTACAAGGTGAAACAGTTGCTTACTATTATGTTGTTATATGCGATTAGGGTCAATACATTTGAGAAAAACTGTATATTTATATCAACAAACGAGATGATTTTTTTTTTAATTACTACACTGTCCGTATTGAAGGGATCACAGTTCAATTAATTTAAAATAAATGAAAAATCACACTGAAAAGGAATAGAGGCAAGGATATTTAACTTACTACGCTTATGCTATACCATTTAGCTAACCGGGATTCGTCTCGTGTTCAGAATCATTATTCTCTTATAATCTATGACTGAGTCTGTTAGTCTGAGTTTTTTATGTGCTTGAATTTACATTAGAATTTCACGTTAAAATTAAAACCTTTTATTGCATACTTGGCTACATAATAGTTCTCCCAAGTGTCAGATGACTCAAGTATGATCGCTCGCATAGTATTGGTCGCTCATGTGTAGCTGAAATTTCCACACGTCCATCACAGACTCAGCCTCCAACTATAAGTGAAGAATGAGCCGAAACACGTGATTAATCTTACATAGCTCAGTAGCAGAACATCGGTGCCCTAAGTCAAAGGTCTCAGGCTAAATTCCCATGTTTAGGTGTCTTTTTCAACTAATTTAAATTAGATATAATGTAGTAGCATAGTTGGTAGAGCTTATTTAAAATCACTCTCACTAAAATTTTGAGACTTCCCGTAAATATTATATGTCAGTATTATTTATATTGGAATATCTATATTTGTTTCAGTCTATAATGACCTGCCTGCTGCTTGCACACCGCGGGAAGACACATACCATTGGTAGTTAGAGCACCGGGGATTCAGCTACCTCAGAAGGTGATTTTACTCACGCCAGAGGATCCATCAAACCGTGAGCACTATGTGCCAGCGTACAAACCCTTCCTCCCGAAAGTGCCAGCTGAAGCACCGGTGAGCAAGCAGTTTTTCTAGACTGTGGTTCCACGCAGGGCTAGTTAGAGAACTGATAATCCTATATAAGTGTAGGTAACGTTGCAGCACTTGCAGCAGTAGCCAAGGAACAGGGAAATACAGATAAGAAATAAATTCAATTTTTATGTTTTTCAAAATTTAATATCTTGTTCTGTCAATCTTTCAAATTAATACAGACATACGAAATTTACATTGGTGGACCAACTTAACGGTAGCTCGGCCACTTTGAAAAATTGATATTTTTATGGTTGCGAACGTTTGTTCTTCGTTTGTTTCGGATTGTCCCGCAAAAAGTTTAATTGGTTCCACATTTGTTCTTGCGCAAATATGACGTGAACTTGTGACACTTTGTTTACTCGTTAGGGGCCAAAATCACGGTAGTCCCCTCCACCCCACTTTTGAAAATATTTGTATTTATGTTCGCTATCGTTTTTTATTCATTTGTTCCAGATTTTACGCAAAAATAATTGTTTTTTCCGTTTTGATAAATCCAAAAATGGAATGCTTATGTTGAAGGGGTAGACTTCATGGTAGACCCTTCACTTTTGAAAATTCATGTTTTCGTAATCACAATCTTCCTTGTTTGTTCCGGATTGTTCCACCAAAATTTCGTTTGTTCCGTTTTGATAAACACATTTATGATGAGTTTTCTTCCATTGGAAGTGGACATAGTTTAGTGATGGCTCTCATCAGCGAGCCACCTGCGGTCCTTAGAGTGATCACATGAACGATTCCGTCTGTGCCAAGATGTAATTCCAGTACTCGGCCAAGTTTCCAACTAAGTGGGGGGGAATTGTCCTCACGAATGAGAACCAATGTTCCCAATGGAATGTTGTGGCCATTTGTTCTCTATTTCTTCCGTTGCTGGAGTTTGGCTATGTATTCCTTGGACCAGTTGGCCCAAAAATGCTTAGAAAATTGTTGCACATGCTGCCAGCGTGACATTTCCCAAAATTCTGTGCAAATGATATTTGACCAGCCTAATTTCTGATTCCCATAAGCCATCGAAATGTGACGCTCGTGGTGGTATAAAATGCCATTCAATGTTGTCTTTGTCTAGAGTGGATGTCACTTCAGTTTGATGGACATCAGAAGTAAGTAGATTGCGAAGTTACAGAAGTTCATTGTTTGCTCCAACAAAATTGGTCGCATGGTCAGAATAAATATGAAGACATTTGCCACGCCGTGCCATGAATCTTCGCAAGGCTGCTAAAAATGATTCTGTAGTTAGATCACTCGCTAATTCAAGGTGAATAGCCTTGGCAGTGAAGTATATGAAAACAGCTATGTAACTCTTTATTTTCTTCGCTCCTCTTCTTTTGCTCTGTAGTATTTGTATTGGACCACCATAGTCAATTCCTGTATGCAGAAAGGGACGTGAGGATTCTACTCTGTTCTTGGGAAGCTCTCCCATAATTTGTTGTACGCTTTTGGGCTAGGCCTTGATACATTTAATACAATTGAGCACAATCTTCCTGCATAAGTTTCTACCATTAAGTGGCCAATACACGTGTCTTAGCGCACTAATCATTGCTTGTGGTCCAGCATGAAGGTGTTTCAAGTGTTCGTCGCTGGCTATTAATTATCTCAGTGTGTGTCCCTGAGGTAGCACAATTGGATGCTTCTGATCTGGTGTGAGGTTGGATTTTTGTAAACGTCACCCACCCTTATGATTCAACTGTTGTCTAAAAAAGGGTTCAGGGAATGAAAGTTTTCTCCTTTTATATAACTTGATGGTTTGATCTTAGATCCGAGAGTTTTTTCTGGAACCTTTGTTGTCGCACCATTTTAATTAAGGTTGTTAGTACTAGCTTGTTTTCATTCACTGTAAGTGTATCAGTTAGTGACTCGTTGTTATGTATAAGTGAATTAAACATTTAAAAAAATGGCAACCAATCTTCGTAACTTCCACTAAAAAAAGGCAAATTTATATTTGGGAGTTTGACCTACATATTGGTTTGCAGCGTTGTTGTGGTATTTAAACCGGTGTCATGGGAGTGTGTTTGAATAAATTCTTCAACTGATGCCATTAAATCAAAATACGTGTTCTCAATATGTTCACGTTCCTTTAAATGTAAGTCACTGTCATCGATCAATTCTATTCTATTGCATAAAATCGAATCTTGACCAACATTGATCTAATTTTGATAGTCGCAGTTTTAATTGAGTTAATGAACTTTGTTGAATATCAAATGTTTGAAAAAAAAGACACATATGTGAATATCTAAGTGCCTTGTTTTCCATGCACTGAATTGAACCTGCGATATATATTAAAATATGACTTGTTATTTGAGCTGTGGAGAAACAAAAATTGACTCGCTATCTGAGCCCGGATGACCAAAATGTTAAATTGTAATAATGTTGACCACTACAACTAATAAGTTTTCTCATAATGTAAAATAAAAGTTTTACAATTTCTGCAATACAGTTATAACCAAGAAGAAAAAAACAACAATGATATACCAACAAACTACCAATTGAAAATACTGCTGCCAACAATAAAGCATGAAAATTAGTAAACATAAATTGTATGTAATGTCACTTATATTAATTATATTACTGCCTTAGTTACCATGATAAACACCTCCAAATAACCTCAATTTTTTTGTATTCATGCATATTCCTTAAATCCAGAATTTAAGGGGCTTTTTCCTCTAATACATCCCCTTTTCCCGAGAAATTTCACTTTGGATAAAAGCTTGATCTTATAGTTTGTTACGCCCAACCAAAAGAAAATTTCTTGGTGTGTCACTGACGGGTGTATACCATTACATCGCAAGTCCATTACTTCGCATGACCATTACATCGCGTTTTGGGAACAAATATATTGCAGGTCCATCACATCGCATTTCCCCCACCTCTTTACACACAGCTAACCCTACTCTGACGTACAACCAATAGGATTTAAGGGGCGTATATATACAATTACATCGCATGTCCATTACATCGGGTTTCGGTACAAATACATTGCAGGTCCATCACATCGCATTTCCCCCACCTCTCTACACAAAGCTAACCCTACTCTGACGTACAACTAGAGATGACTTGTTGCAAGGATAGTGTGCCTGACTTACCCCTCTAAAGCTATCCAGGAATCGTCCCGTCCCCAGGGTCATTCTTCACTCATATTTTAAGGCAGAGCCTATGATGGACGTGTGGAAATCGTAAAAGCATAAATAATAGCTTTGGCTATTTAATTCTTAATATGCAATCTCGTACAATTATAATAATTGTACAAATGGCAGCAATCCGCCAACTACCGAGTCGAAGATGGCTGCGTTATCTGATAGCTCATGATATTAATATAATCACATACATGTAGCCGATGATTTCCGCACGTCCATCATAGATTCTGCCTTAAAATATGAGTGGAGAATGACCCTGGGCACGGGACGAATCCTGGATAGCTGAGTGGTTAGAGCATTTGCGTACTAAGCCAAAGGTCCCTGGTTCGAATCCCATGTACAGGTGTAATTTTTCAATTTTCAGAATATGATATCTAGATGGAATAGTCCTCACTAAAAGTATAAATAATAGCTTTGGATATTTAAATCTTAACTGTATTAGCCTTGTTCCATTCAATTATCCCAAAATTATGCAAGCCCCGATTTTAAAAGTTAAACTAATCTGAAAATAAAACACGTGCCTCACCAAGGTTAGACACTCATTCAACTCGATAGCGCATGCGCAGAACCTCCCAACTCGGCCAACATGTTGTGTTACAATATAAACTAGGCTTTAGAGGGGAAAGTCAGGCACACTATCCTTGTAGCTAGCCTCATCTACAAAGGGGGAATTAGAATTGAGAGTCAGGGAC
This sequence comes from Timema genevievae, assembly GCA_902155825.1. Classification (NCBI taxonomy): domain Eukaryota; kingdom Metazoa; phylum Arthropoda; class Insecta; order Phasmatodea; family Timematidae; genus Timema; species Timema genevievae. Next base: position 12,188 of record CABFWO010007476.1, on the reverse strand, counting down.
ACTATCCTTACAACAAGTCATCTCTAGTTGTACGTCAAAGTAGGGTTAGCTGTGTGTAGAGAGGTGGGGGAAATGCGAGGTGATTGACCTGCAATGTATTTGTTCCCAAAACGCGATGTAATGGTCATGCGATGTAATGGACATGCAATGTAATGGTGCCCATCCGTCACTGACCAGGCGACTCAGTATAAAGTTATTATTTCAGAAATGTTCTTTAATTGAAGGTAGGACTATGGCTATAGATAATGAGCAACAATATAGCGATTAAGACTTACAAACCAATAAGGAAGTGATAGCTACAGAATCATGTGCGCATGTGCGTGAATTAGCTGGGTAGCTTTCCGACCAAACCACTTGTGTCACACCAGTAAAAGTATTGTATTATTTTAGCAAGTACATAAATTTAAGAAAGGATTGGTGATTACTAGATCTCCAACCACAATAGTTGAAGAGTTGTTTATAGGTGAACATATTTTTTTCCAGTTTTTTCCTTGGTCATTAATAAGGTAATGTTAAGAGTGTTAGTTGATGAACTTTTGTTCAGCAAGATATTAGTATAAGTTGATCACAATAAAATGTATGTAATCTGTAAAAGGACAATACTTTTTAAATTTATAAGAAGTTCAAAAGTGACTAAATTATATTATTTTGAATCATACATTTGGTAAGTAGGCCTACTCTTCTTTGTTTTCCATCAAAGGTTTATTTTATTTCATTTTGTAATACATATATTCTCTCTATTCTGAATAAATTTATTTTTTCAATCTGGCTATGAAAAATTTATTGCGAGTGACCAGTAACAAATATTATTACATTTCTAGTTTTAACTGTACTGAATGTAGAAGAAAGGTCTGAATGGCATTGCTAAACACAAGCTTTTTTCTAAATAAAAAATAAAGTTAAGGTGGTTGGCCCTTTTCATTTGGCGTGGAACTGCAGAGCCATAGGAATAAATGGTTATCTTCAAGAATGTTTATTGTTTTGCAATTTTCTTTTCGGAAACGGTTTGTTCATGATTAGAAGGATGTTGATAATTTATATTGGTGTTATACTTTTTATATACACACCTCCTCTATAATTTTAACTGTGATGAAATATCAATAATTTTGACATTATTCAATAGAAAACTGCCGGCTTCATAACAAAAAATAAGAAAATATAACATCTAATAAACTTCGTTACATTATCTTAGAATAGGCGTTGAAAATATTACCATAAAAATTTCACTCCTTCTTGAGAAAATTGTTATTTCCAAACATATGGTTTTTCCGCAAGAATTGTCCGGTAGCTAGAACTATCTACTGTTTCCGCGATCCATCTCTCCTTGTTAGCACGGGAGAATATTTTGGTCGGTTGTTAAGCCACGCCACGCCTAGCGCCACCACGCCTTGCGCCCTCCCGCCCAACATCCCACAAAATAGGTTTTAGACTGGTACTCGACAGGACCAAGGGCCTTAAGTTTTCTGCTCTTTGGTTATTAATTAAAATTTTCAAAATTGTCAGTGAATTAATGACAGTGTTTACAAAGAAGTTAAAGAAGTTTCTATCCCCCTCTGCTTCCTCTGAATTTTGACATCAAAGACATCAAACATTAAAGACGCGATGCAGCATATGGGCTTCATTTAATTTGATTGTAATTAATTTCAAGCTGCCTTTAAAACTTTACAGTGCATATCTCTACATTATGATAGGCCTACCGTTTAAAAATGGACGTAAAAAATACATCACCCCCATCTTGAATATAATTAAATACTACCAAGATTGAAGACATGCTCATGAAACGTCACCCTGAGAATTTTCTTTAAATTGAATGACTGTTTGATTTGTCATTTATAGTTAACACTATTTTAATCATCCGGCCTCGTGATATAGTAGTCATTGCACCAAACTATGAGCCTAAGGATCCCAGGTTCAATTCCCGGCTGATACCATGGGTATTTTTCCTAAAAGGGTAACTATATCAAAGGAACCCAGGGTTTGGTTAGTTAGTCTTGAGCTAGTTTTAAGATTTCACTGGCACCTAAACCTTCATAACCACTATCATAGTATCATCTCATTGCATGTAAAATTTGTAGACAACTTACATGGGGATAACCTGGGCAATGTTCTGGGCCATCAGTGGAGTGCAAGAAAGCCAAACTCTAAAGAACTCTTTAAAAAAACTAAGGGTTTGTGAAGGTTAATTTTTTAAGTTCAAATAGGCCCCTATACAAACGAATATTCATAAATGCGATTAAAAGTTAAAGCCTAAGTTAAATAAATTTTTCTGTTGTTACGTAAAAATATTGTTATTTTTTAAATTATTCGTCAAGTACATTTAGATAGAGAGAGAAGCTTATTGAAGGAAAATAAGCTTTATTATTGTATACTGACATATCTGAATATATCTTTTCATGTGTTATTGATTTCACGTAATCTCTAGTCGGTGTTAAAATACTGCCAAGTAGCCGTTGTATGTTGAAATACCGTATGTAATAGTTAGTGAAACAGTTCAAATCCATTCTCATTGAAGAATTCGTCTTACTTTAAAATATTTCGAAGACTCGAAAATTATTGTGGGTGTCGAAGTCAAATTGAAGGAGATTTTGACTTCAACTTCAATCTCGATATTTATAAACTTCACCTATCCCTAAAAGTTATCCACATCAATTTTCCATTATTTTATTATAAACAACAAGATTTGTCAATAAAGATTGATATAATTATTTATTTATACTGTGAAATGAAAATGAACTCAACGTTGACTCGTTTTTGTTGTTTACATGAAAGCTACATCAAATAAACAATCCTCCAATTATCTTACTACATTGATCTTACAAATAGTGGCAGCTTAACTAGTTGCTTTAGTAAGGGGTCTATTTTTATCAAGAGGCTAGTTGCATCAGTTAATGTAAATTAGTTTTGCCTGTATAGTAGGCCATCCAGTTACGTAGTTACTTTATAAGAGCTTCTATCCAAAACGAAAGCCCGTGTGAGTCAAATAGTGCTTAAATACGAAACATTTTTATACAATCCCATAAGAATGTTTCAAATTATTATATACGATGAATTATTGACACATTATATGCGTTTTTTAACTAATAATTAATTATTAACATGTTTTGCTTTGATAAAATAATCTGCGCTCGTCCGAGCTATAAAAACACAAAAGTTGTGTCACACCACTCCAGTTTTCAAGGCCGATGATGACGTGAATTTCCTAAACATATTCCATCATTGAAACGTATATAAAGTCACGGTGGACAAATTAACTGACAATAAACTTTCATTTATTTATATTTCAAATTTTCGTAGAATTTTTAAAGGTTAAAGGTTCCGTTTTTCTTAAATGCACATGTCTTTTATAACTTTTTAAACTTTATAAATATTTTGATCAAGTTTAATTATTTAAATTTATAAGATTGATGAAAACTTTTTGTTTTATATTTTAACTTTGACCGTGCTTGGTTTTAATATATCATTATTAATCTGACCCATTAATTCTACTACACATTTATGCTTTTAATTTTAATTATTGTCAAACATCATTTATTCAACAGTGCGTCATCGTGAGGACAATAAAAAAAGTTTTCTAAAATAGCAAATAACAATAATAAAATGTTTATAATCAGAGCAAGTCAAAACATGTTGATATCATGTACAGCAACAAAATGGAGTATATTATTAAAATGTGGCATCTCATAAACATTTTGGACTAATTATATTTTATTGTATCAACCGATGGGAAGATGAATTAGAAGAAATTTTTCGGTAGCTTAGACCACTAACAAGCGTTTTCTGGTCACGTTTTATGACACACAAAGTAAATTGTATGGATTACAAATAAACCTTTGTTTATCACTCGCTTTTATTAAGAGAAATTATTGTAATCGTGAACATTTTTTACCTCTAGATTATGATGAATATTTACGTTTTATGTTACTCCAAAACCCGAAAATTGGATTTTATAATTCAGTCTGTCCCTCTCTCTGTCTGTCTGTCTTTCCCTATGTCTGTCTGTTGGTCCCTGACCACAGATCTGAAATGGTTTTATGCATTTGGATCAAAATTAATATTTATATGTTTTAGGTTAGGGAGTAAATTTTATTTTAATGCTAGACCTTAAGTTAACAATTTTGATTTAAATTGATATTTGGGAGGTGTTTGACATGACCAAGGATACCATCGTTTGTTTTCTGGGTTAAAATTCGTGTGTTAATTGAATCACTCATTTAATAAAGTACATTACTCCAAAATCTACGTTTTTCAGGAGATTTTTTTTTGTAACGTTATTAGAAACATATGATGAATTTCTAATGCCACAATAATTAATACTACAGCAACTGAGATGTTATAGATCATGTATTTCTTTGGATAGAGGTATTTATTTTATTATAAAAACATATAAAATATTGAATAGTGCCCTTTCTTAAGTTAACGTATGGATTGCCCTCTCTAATATTATCAAAGTTTTTAAGGTTTAATCTAAATTAAGAAATCTTCTAAAGGAGTATGTATACAACTAATATTTTCATTGCAGAACTTTGAAAAATTAATTTTTTATATCATTGTAACCTATGATTAAACAAAACAATATTACGTCATATTAGAACTTATTATACACGGTATTGTAACAATTATTAAGAATTACTGTTACTTGATTTATAGTCTACTGGCTGAACATTGAGATATGCATATCATTACTAAAAAAACACTAAATAATATCACATGTTGTGCAATCAATTATAATAATACCAAACACATTTTTGCAATAATGGGAATAAGGCCCTTTCTTATCTGCCACCTGAAATTGCAGTTCCACTAATCTCATGTAAACAGTTGGAATGAATCCCTTTCTATAAAGAAACGTGCGCCTACGTTATATTAACCACGCTTTGGCTATATCTCATTGTTTAAATTTTTGGAGTAAAGCCCTTTCTAAAATGAGATATTCAATTGTCGATTATTGAGGGTTTTTTAATTAGAGATGTAGAAATTGTTCTAACGATTAGGTTTAAATATATACAAAAGACGTAATTTTATATATTTATTTTTCTTAAACAAATAGCATTATAGAAGCTTACTGATGACAGATTTTTAGAAAATTTGAAGTATTTTTCTAAAATAAATACAACGATTTTGTTCTTATGTGGTATAAGGGGTATTTATTACACTATACACATTTTAATACACTTTGTTCCAAGCTATGATGCACCATTTAAGAATGTTTGTGCGATTGTGTCGTACCATTTAATTTTATTTGGGGGAAACGGAAAAAACACTATCATCCGTTGACAACAATAGATCCCCAGTAAGAGATTTGTTCGACGTATTTTTCTTTCTTGCTCTATGAGGTACTATACTGGCTCAAGAAAACCGGAAAGTATATGATATATAAACACCCATATTGGCTCTCACATAGTTTAGCACGTCACTAATTTTGGATTATATTGTTGGTGACAAGGAAATCGGCCTGTTTGATGTACTGATGGGGCTTTTTCCACAAAAGGTTTTGCCAATCTCCCTACAAGCAAATCCGGTAACATTTCTTCTAAAAGTATACCTTATTTATCCCTACTCCACTATTTTAATTGATTTATTTATATCTCCCAAACGAGTTCCAATAAAAAGATTTAGATATGATATGATTGACTCTATCAATGATAATGAATTGCCACAACGACTATTCTGTTACCCTCGGATATTCACATGCTTATAATTGTATATCTAATATTTTAATTGCTTTTCCTATTTTAAATCAAACTTATTTATTTCTTCCTAATTTAATCTAATAAAGGATTTATATTTGTTGATAAAAACTTTTTTTTAGATTATATTTAATCCAATTTAACTAAATAGCTGGCCATAAGGAGCTCTAAAGTTCATGTCCACAATCTTAACTTGACATCCAAACTCCGTCAAATTAATTTTCAAATTATCCTCACATCAACTTCCTTGTTTACCAAAGGATCTGTTAACTTCAGGTTTCCCAACTAAAAGGCTGTGTACAAAGTTGTTATCACCCATAAGCTATTGGATATATTATCTGTATATATAATTAAATGTTCCAAAGTTCTCTCACACCAAAACTACTTCTTTCGAGAATGAACATTTCATCAGATGAGGTTATTTACTATTTAATCTAATCTGTACTAAGGCCATTTAGGATTTTGTATTATCTGATCTTTCTATATTTATAATAGAAATGTAAATAAGGAAGTAAGGCTGGTAAGAGATAAGTAGAGGTTGATTGGAAATATGTTAAGAAGATACATTTTTAGCCACCACTTCATACTACCCATTAGGGCTATACGCTTGTGTAATAATTAAGATAACGGTTTTAGGGATGATGAAGGTTTAATGTTTAGTAAGTGTACCCGTATTTACATGGAGGAATGGTGAAAGATAATTTTGGTAAACTACCCTCAGTAAATTTGACCGAAATTCGAACCTCGATCACCCTGTCATCGGCAGTCTAGTCTACTTTGAGACTAACGCTTCAGACCATAAGGTTACGGAAGTGGGTAAGAAGCTAATTAAACTATATTTTAATGTATTTATTTTGCATTACCTCTTACTATTCGTCCGAGACATTGACATTAAATTGCCCTCTGGGGGTAAGGATGAGGATTCGAACATTTAAAGGAAATGTATAGTACTGTACATGCCTAATTCTCTTTCTTAGAAATCTTTTCTCAAATTCTAACCCCCGCCCCCCCTCCTACTCAGACAAAACATCCTAAAGCCATTGATATACATTATTATTATTATCATTAGCACCGCGTCTTAATACTTGTTCGGGTTATACGCACTTACACTAATGTGTAATGGTAGGGTGATTGTGAGATGAAATGGAGGACCTACAGTTTAACGTGGAATATAAATCTGTGCCTGGACCGAGGATTGAACCCCGGACCCCCAGCACAGAAGTCTGACACCTTACCCCTAGACCACCAGGTCACCTTTTTATTGATATACAAATTTGGGAAGGGGGCGCATAATATAATCATGCCTATGAGTGCAAAAATTTTAAATCCGCCACTGGAATTATGTAGGAAAAAATCGCAAGAAAGACCAAGGAAGAGATGTAAGAAGCAGATAGCAAAAGTATTCAAGTGTGAGAAGGATAATGGAAGAAATAAAAGGAGGAAGAATAGTTGAATTATATTATAATAATATGGAGACATTTAACTAAATTGACCCAGTCACAGGCAGAAAAAGATGGTGATGATAGATAATTGATAAAAATACTTTTTTGTCTAGTATTTCTACATATAAAATACAAATTTAATGTCAAGATCCTTAAATCAAGGTAAAGTAACCACGGTCATAGCTATGATAGTGCCAACATTTTCTAATAGTGTGTTTCGGATGTATACTATTAGTAGGAATTAGAATTGAGAGTCAGGCATACTATCCTTGCAACAAGTCATCTCTATTTGTACGTCAGAGTAGGGTTAGCTCTGTGTAGAGAGGTGGGGGAAATGTGACGTGATGGACCTGCAATGTATTTGTACCGAATCGCGATGTAATGGACATGCGATATAATTGTATACGTACGCCCCTTCAATCCTATTGGCTGTACGTCAGAGTAGGGTTAACTGTGTGTAGAGAGGTGGGGGAAATGCGACGTGATGGACCTGCAATGTATTTGATCCCAAAACGCGATGTAATGGTCATGCGAAGTAATGGACATGCGATGTAATGGTGCCCACCCGAGTGTGTCATGTGTTCATAACAGCAAGCCTTCCAGTCTTTAATCTCAGTTTTATAGCCCGGAAGTGCTAATTTATTTAATTAACTCATTTTCCCTCAAGTAGCTGAGTTTGACACCATTCCACACCCACTGCTTTACAGAAAAATTCTGGAAGGAGCAGAGATCAAACCCAGGATGTCTGGATCTGTATATATCATGGTAGTGTTATTCAATTCACTGTTTCCTTGTGAATTTATTGATAGTGTTAAATTTGCTATTTTATATTTTGTAAGCAAATAATATGGATTTGATATTTTCAAATCATTACAACTTAGTATTTACCATGTGCATAAAACTATTAAAACAGCACATTACACTTAGAGCTACCTAGTGGACAATTATGAAAGCTGTGTTTATATGGTAAAGAGATTGATTTTTATAGTGTTTTGTCTTTTTCGCCACTATGCGCATTCTTTGGAGACCATGGGCTTGAAATATACTTTATGTAACAACTTACAAGTAATATCAAATGGGACAAACACTCACCAACCAAGCGGCCCGCTCTCGGAAGACCTACGCACGACTCATACCACTAACACCGACCTCCGCTCTCCAGAGTAATACCCGTCTGAATGAGCAGTGCGCCCGAGTCAACTGACCGCAAGAGTCGAACACGTGTCCAGCCAGCCAGAAAGAAGAGTTCCTGTGTCCGGCCGCGCGTAGCGTCTGGGCGCTTCGACTATGTACTCGAACCTACTGGCTCCTTCGATTGCTATGTTCTCCAACCTTCCTTTACCTTCGATCTTTCCTCCCCTCTGAGAACTATCTGTTGTATATACACGGCTACGCCGGTAATGAAAATTTACTTACTACACCACGATCTTATGGATAAGAGGTGAGAACGGCGACTAGGTCTCGGGGATTGTTGTTATTCAAGTCATAATTTCTGTTTCGGCGTCATGGGGGGGCTATATTCAAAATTACCGTTTTGGACTTTAAATACTTTAACTGATTGTTAATTTGAAATTGCTATGCCATGCGCTTCCCGCGGCATGTAGAAAGGTCGTCGCCCTTTGTCACCCATCTAAGCTGGGATTTAAACCCAAACCTTATTGTAAGTTACAATTGTAAATACTTATTTATTGTTAAAGCGCTCTGAGTGTGTCAGCGCGCCCCGGGATCGAAACCCGTATTATAAACTTCTCTTTGTTCTATTTAATGACAGCTGTTTCAATCAAATTAATTGCTGAAAGTAGTATGGTGAAGCGAGACTTAGCTTACCCTAGCATTAGAGGGTTATTGTATTGATGTGACGCCAAGTTAATTATGAACGTTTCAAATATTAAACTGTACACTATACTTGGTTGTCGTCACGTAGGATTATGCAGTTAGGCTTTATGCCTTGTTTGGGAAATCAATATACTAAGTATTAAGTTAAGGAACCAAGGAGTTAAGGTGCATAAAGTTAGTTCGATGCCAGAGATCCCAGACTTTGTATAATGTTATTTGAATACTGAGCCCAACACGTTGATGTTGTTTTTTGTAACCATTCTGATGGGGATTTGAGATTAATTGTCTTGGTGAATAATAGAGAGGTGCGCTTAACGCACGATGTGTGTATCCTCAAATATTGTAATATTGTTGTTTTCAATAATACAATTCTTTTGGTCCAATCAGGTGATTAATTTGCCTGATTTTCAGCCTTCCTCACCCTATAAATATTAATGGATATAAAAGGGGGGTTGCATTTACTACACAAAGGAAATCTCTTCTTAGGTCCACGCAAAATATAGGCTTACCAAAAAGATTAACATTTATATTTATTTAAACCTCTCTCCTTAGCAATATAATATGTCATTGGTTATTTTCCTGTTATTAATATTTTACCTTGAAGAAACAACATTTGATGAGATCAGAACCATCTTTAAACTAACCATAATTTTTAACCATCCACCAGCAATTTAGCATATTTTATATGAAATGAAAAATATTTTAAAACGCTTCAAGATATCATATTGTTAGATTTATCAAACAATATATATTTCATGAAATTTAAATAAGCAACACCAAAAGAAGAATGACTAAGATTTTATAAAATTCTATCAAATAGAATTTGTGTTAAAATGGGAATGCACAAAAATAAAAAGTCATCTTTGTTTCATAACTTTGAACAAATAGTAGTTGAACTTGGTACTGCAAATATTACGTATGTCATCAATGGATGATTTCTTTTGACCCACGTTGTATGGCATCAAGATGATACTTTAGTCTTATTTTTGCGACATATATTAATCATGTGCAGAATTATTTTGTTTCAATTTTTGTATTTGATGGATTTAATGATAACAGCAAGAATATAACAGCTAATGAACAACCACGTCGATCCTTTAAATTTCCTGTATCAACCTCTCTTCGATGATACTATGAATGCTAAGAGGAATCAAGAAAAATACATTTCCAATACACACATAAAAATCAGATTAATCTCGATGTTGTCAGATAAGTTGGAAGCTGGAAATTTCATTGTTAAACAAGCTCAAGACGATGCTGACGTTTTGATTACTGAGACAGCAGTCCTGTAGAAATACATTAGTCGTTGTTGTAAGAGAAGATGTATTATTTTAGTGCTGCTAATATCTCGCACGCCTGCAGAGAGAGAAGTTTTCTTTATGAAACCAGGTAAAAGAAGGGTGAGAGGAAAATATATTCTTCACCAAGTTTCGGCCAATATGTCAGGAGTAAAGCTCATATTTTATTCTTACATGCAATCACGGGATGTGATACAATATCTGCCGTTTTTAACAACGGTAAAGCAAAGTTTATGACTATATTAGAAAAGCGTGAGGATTTACAAGTTTCGTAGAAAGTTTTTAAGCGAGAAGATTGTTCTAAGGAATTAATATTTTATAATGTACTACGTTTCCTCTTAGCGATGTATGGTGCTCCAGTTAAGGAAGTGTCCATTGATACACATTGATACTTGTGCTTTGCTAGGTCTACAAGAAATAACATTAATAACACCGATAGCTAATGCAGCTCAGCAACACAGATATCGGGTTATTATCAAGTGTAAACATTGTTAGGTAGTGTATTGAATCCTGAAGACTGGGGATGGTAGTGAAAAGTAATTTTTGGATTCAAAAATAGCATCACAAACTCCTGCTCCAGAATCCGTTTTAAATATGATTTTCAGCAACTGTTCAAAAGGTTGTGGACAAATGTGTCGCTGTAGAAAAATGGGTTTATACTGTTCAGCAATTTGTGGTAATTGTCACGGCCAATCCTGAATCAATGCTGCACTAGATGAAGACTCTTTAGATTGGCGGCTGAAGAAATTAGTGTAGAATAATTAAATCAAGATGATGAAATTAATCCCATGAATTTCTTACTAGAAGATTTGTATTTTCCACCTCAGGAAATAGATGTAAGAGATGTACAGGATGAAGAAGAACAACAACAAAACAAGAAGACAACGAGGAGGAAGAAAAAGAATCACAATTCATAGAATATGATGAAATCGTGGATTAGGCCTACATGGGTTACTACGCTAGAAAAAAAACACGCTCTGTACTCTACTTCGAAAGTGGTGTGGAGAATAGTAACGGTAGTACAGCAATAAGAGGTATATAGGTTTTATAAGCCATAATAAGTGGAAATATTTGCATATACGAAAAAGAAAATAGATCATTTTTTAGGAATTTTTCTACTCTACATATTTAAATAGAGACCTTTTGGACATAAAACTCTTACATAAAGTGATATAGACTTAAAACTTATTTTTGAGACTTATTTTGAGTTGTAAATTTTTTTCTGTACAATTTATTGACGGAGACTTTTGATATATTATTTATAACTACTAAATGAATATACGTACCAAAATTAAGCTAGCTCGGAATTAATTCCTAAGGAAATAATTAAAGTCACTGGACTATAATTACTCTAATTCAAGGAAGGAAGCATTTTAGAAGTAGTATATTCTCATTTGCGTGGAAAAAGAGGGGAAAGACAATTAGGAAACATCACCCTCAGTAGACCCGATTTGAATTCGAACCCTGATCTCCCCGTCTTCAACAGTCCAGTCTAACAGAATAATAACGCCTTATACAATTCGGCCATGGAAGCGGGCTGTTCCAGTAATGTATACATCAAGTAATGTGGCACTGCTATAAGAAATATTTAAAAAAATGTTTATTGTTTGGGTCATTTAGCTCTTATCTTACAACATAATTAAAAAGTGTAAAGTGGTAAGAAGTCAGAGGATTGATTTCAAGTAATCAACTATAGTAATACATTGGAAATGCTTTGTTGTGCAATTGGTGGAAAAGAACACTGGTAAGAAATAAGCTTTATACTTTTAATACTAACAAATTAATGTTCAGACACTTTGTCAGTCTCATCAAATAAAATACTCTTAAAATATTTCAATTTTAGTATTTAATTACAATATTGTTATATATTATCACTGGAAATAAATAGATTTATATATTTGAGGTAATTAACGTTAACTTTCTGA
>CABFWO010007475.1:0-24746 GCA_902155825.1 Timema genevievae | reverse complement strand
GGATGTACGATTAGTACATTTGGGCGTCTCCTGGGCAACGTAATACTGGCTAATAGTCCCAAGAAGATCGGCATTAACTGGAGGGACAGAAGGCTGATTTCAAACCTGTACCTAGGGCAGCGAATGAAGGTTGAGCTTTGAGCTGAATGATGGAGAGACCAGCAGCGTAGAGATAGGAAAAGGATTGAGGAGAGGATGCTGTTTGTCACCCAATTTGTTCGACTTTTATGGAGAGTGGCTGGTCAGAGAAGCCCTGGAGGGATGTGGCAATTTCAGGATAGGACGCATAATCACCATAATAAGATACGTAGATGATTTAGCATTGTTGGCCAGAAAAAAAAAAGTTGTAGGAAATTATTGACTGAATAGTGGTGATAGGAGATCAACATTGAGAAGTCAAGTGTGATTGCGATCTCAAAAAAATGAAGAGCCGCTGAAAATATAAATGAGAGACTAGGAGCTGGAATGCGGAGAATAGTTCAAGTATCTTGGAAGTTTGCTGTCAAAGGATGCTTAATGCACCAAGAAATTTAGTTCGAGGATCGCCGTGGCCAAGGAAGCTTTCAACAAGAAGAGGTTACTGCTGACCAGCAAGTTGAGCTTGGAACTGAGAAAGAAACTGATGAAATGTTAGATTTGGAACATAGCACAGTATTTTGGATGTGATTCTTCGGTACCAAGCAGATTGGATCGGACACTTCCATAGGAGGAACTTTCTTCTGCACGACGTCATAGATGGCAAGGTTGAGGGAAAGAGGAGCTTAGGAAGAAGGATTATTCAAATATTAGATGACTTTAAGGAAAGAAGAAAATTCTAGGAGCTGAAGGAGTTGGCAGAGGATAGGGTGCATTGGCGGTCTAAGTTCACTGACAAAAGGACGGGACCTTCCGTAGGACAGAGGCCCTAATAATAAGAATCATTCCACAAACTGGGCTATGAGTGATATAACTGATACACGCTCACATATATATGTATATATACATATATAGTGGATTGTTGCAGTCATGGATGCAGACTATCACGCTAATAAGTATTCAAAAAAATCTATTGGGATATTTTTTATAAAGAGAAAGAGGTCCTTACAGATTTACGAGGACACTTAAAAGAGTATACTTTTTTCGATAATTATTTTCTACTGCCAGCCATTCAATGCCTACCCCAGTGTAAATGATTATACTCATCGGTTTGAAAGTTGAACTGGTGCATCGGTCAGTTGGAGCATATGGCAGTGGATCTTGTCAGATCAATATGGCGCAAATAGCAGCTGCAACGAACCAAGCGCTTAATACTCTAACTAACATGACGATGGTCATACTGGGAGGGGGGGGAGGAGAAGTGGGGGGGGAGGAGAAGGGCAACAGGGGAGGGGGGAATTAGCCCCATTCCAAAAGACAGCTACGTACGTTTACATAACATCGCTATTAACATTGCATTAGTCAGAAACAAATGGAGCGAACAACGTTGGCGTCAAACAGGCCAACTCTAATTAGCGGCTGTTTTAATGCCTGTTACGGTCAAATAGGGGAAAAAAAGAGGAATATTTACTCTTTCAAATAAACTCGGACATTTTATAACCAAACCATTCATAGGCAGAAAATTGTATGACGTTTTGTTTACGATTCTCGTTTGATTTGACGAGCTGTTCTCTAATCTACTAATTAAAAACAAAATTCATTTCATTTTTTTTTTCTTATAATTTATAGTTTATATATAAACAGCTATTTTTTTTAAAAAGAAAAAGTTCAATGGGGGATATATTAGTATGTTAAATGAGGTTATAAAATTACATCATAAAGGAAGTTTTTTTTAAATAAAAAGTTTAACTACTCTTTCTCTATACGACATTTTAATGGTGGATTGTAAATTACGTGTTTGTATACACTAACAAATTAGTCAGTTATTATGATATAATCTATTTAAAAACAATGTTCACATATGGTCTAGTATAGCATATAGTATTTAACTAATGATAAGAACATTAATTAGTCTAAAACCCACATCGGCGATGGCATGGTCTAACATGTCATTCTCGTGTTGGTCTGAGCTGCCAGTAATGCAAATAGGATACCAAGATGCTTTGGCCTGTTTTATGATATAAACATATACATTTTTAATGACACATGAAAGGCATGTTGTTTCAGAATGCTTAGAATCGATTCTTCTTACCAAAGTCAAAGCATTATTAGGTTTAATATTTACTTGTAATTGCTTGACAATCCAGGCTATTGCTATAGTAATACCTTAGATCATCAACGTGGGTGATTATATAAATAGAAATTAATCAAATTGATTTAAGTAACTTACGTAAAAAGGCCATAGTTTTTCCACTTTGAACTCTAAGAGGGCGTTCCGCTTTGAGTGAATTCTCGTGTGAATATCTTTCAGCCACTTACCTGAAAAGAGAACACTATTTTAAATTTGTGTACATATTTTAAATTGTTTCTATTCAAGAAGAAACAGAACACACTTTTTTTTAATAATGAAAAAAGTCCAGGATATTCATAAAAACAAAGGTTAGTTAACGATTCTTTTTATAACTAATGTTCTCGAACTATTTTACTCGAAACAAACTAAATACCCATTTATAAACACATCAAGCTCTTCGTTTCAATGCCAGAAGGGATGCGTCAAATAATAAAATGAGAACAAAGGTGTATATTTAAATCAATTTTATTAACCTATTAAATATAATTTATTAGTCAAGCCACATGTCTGATATACGTTCAGTTTATGTGCAAGCGATCACTAAGCAATGATTATTATACCTTCCCACCTTCGAAACCACACGTATTAAGACTTCTTAGTACCCTTACTACTATGATGAGGTCACTTCATTCGAGGCATGACAAACAGAAGACAAGTCAAGAAAGATTTCAGTGACCCACTTGTAGTAGAATGAAATTTTACTCCTTCTAAGAAGATAAAGGCATTTTTTGATGTTTCAAGTAAGTAAATAAGTCATCCCATAATTTTATAATGCGTGGGATGTAATATGAGCATGCCTTTTGTGGCACAATATGAGTTGTAATAAATAAAGCCATTTATTAAAACAATCACTAAAAAATTATGGACAAGGTAATCTATAAACTAATTAAATGTGTGTATACAATGTGGCTAAAATAAGGTTATTCTATCCAATAGCTATGGCCTGTTTTATAAGATAAAGATATATATTTTAATAACACATGGAATCATGTTCTGGACTGCTTCGAAATGATGTTTCTTGGACAAATCAAAACAATATTCAGTTTAAAATTGATTTATACTTGTTGAAAGCCATTCCAGGGGTATGACAAATAATATTAATTGGCCACCGTCATGAATATTACTTCAGGCTGATTTTTGAACTATTTAAAGTTTTGATGAAACGATGTTTATATCACCAACTATTCCAACGGTAACATCTTCCAGCCCAGTCTTTGAAATATGTTTAGAAATAAAACTGACCTTTTACAGTGTCTATATTTGGTTAAAATCCACAATAAGATACTGGAATACCAAAAAACTATGTTCTATTTTGGCATCTATTCAATACAGAATGAAGTGTAAATTGAAATTTGCATTTACCATTCTTCTTTCCAAAAAGTGGAAGAAAAATCTCTTTTTGTTATATATATCTTTCCCCTCTCAAGAGAAGTGAAAACACAAAACCCTAAGAAACTCCTCCGCATATATTAAAGAAAGAAAAAGCGATGTATCTTTGTATGACGCGCTGGGCTACATTCAGTTCACAAAGCGGAGTTGTTTGAATAGAATAGCTGAACGTATCAAGTTGTTCATCAAGAACACCAGCCTTAAAGATGTCAACACCTTGACGCAACAGGATGAAGATGTGCTGAAAAGGTGGCAACATCAACGCACGGTGTTTGGATTTGTCTTCTACTTGGGAGGTCTTTAAAAAAAAAAATCTCGAGAAGTATACACACGTTGGCTTAAAGTTCTTTTAAACTTTAGTTAACACGTGTGTGATGGCTACCACGTCACATTTTGGCATCCAAATTGTATCATTTTCATCTGCTTTCTCGTTAAGATCGGATTAACTTTTATTTGATAAATGCAATCAGTTAAAAAGACAAATCTTCTCCCTTGTCTTGATTTCATATTACAATAAATGGGACAGTGCACTGTAAAGACTTTCTTGATGCTTTATCTAATAAATGGTATGGAGCACCGCACAAACTTTCTTCCACTTTTATCTTAAAATATACATTTACTAAAAACTCTTTTAAGATTTGTGAAATGAAATAATAGGTCTATACATTGTTGAATAAACACTACACCATATATCATTAATGAAAAGATACACAATGATACAGAAAAATGGAGAAAATAGAAATAGCTTTGTCCACCAAAGAACATAAGAATCAAATTCATTTTCAAGGACTTGAATTAAAAAGTATATATATGGTTATAGCTTAGAAATTAATAATTTAAAAAAAATATATTTCCGGTAAAAGATTCTTATCTTTAATAGTACAACAACAACTTTACAATGATAAAATATTTAATATCTCAAATAGTTGCAGAGAAATGATGAAAATTGGAAAATTTCTCTTATGTAATGTACAGGATGTAATGAGTACGTATTTACTTTCTCGTGAGCACTCGAAGAGAGGAAGTATTGTGATATGTAAAAACAAAACGCGTTCGAGATTTTGATGGATGATAACATGTAATGAATGACCCCCTGAAACATAAAAAGTGTATTTTGCTATGCCATCTGCCTGCCTATATGTCTGTCCATCTATCTGCCTAGTTATCTGTCTACCCATTTTTTGTCCATAGGTCCGTCTGTCGAACTATTTGTCTGTCCATCTATCTGCCTAGTTATCTGTCTACCTATTTTTTGTCCATAGGTCCGTCTGTCGAACTATTTGTCTGTCTATTTGTCCATCTGTTTGTTTATGTGTCTGTCCATCTCTCTGTCAGCCAAGAGCTAAAACTGTTTCAATGATTGGTCTAAGACTTGGCATCTAGAGTTTTAAAGTCCATTGAGGGGTTTTTGGAAATGGATATCTAACCCTAAAATTAAGGGTAGTTAGCTGAAAGGCAAAAGGAGAAAAAATAGATTTTATCAAAATCTGCTCTCTCGATTTTATCAAAATCTTCTCTAACGATTTTGATTAAATAGGGTATCTAGATACTGTTTAACATAATAAACAAAATTGCAATTTTGATTTATCCATGAAAATAGCTTTGAGGATACTAAGGATTTGCAAAAATTTCCAATTTTGGTCATATCTCCGTAACTAATTGAGATACTAACTAATTTATCATAGTAAAGATGTAGTACTGTTAAATATAAAAAGTCTTTTGGTTGAAATTTATTTTTATAAAACCAATAGTACCTGAGATATGAATAAACAAGTATTTTTTATGTAGTAGTTTGAAATATGAAATTAATAGTTCTATTCTTTGGTGGACAATGTTTTTGTAACATTTTATATTATTACATTTATGCTATTTGGTGGTGTGTTTCTACAAAAGTGTATATTATTTCGTTCCACAAAGAAACGAGTTTTTAGTAAAATGCCTTTATTTTAAGGTTAAATAAAGAGAAAGTCTATAAGCTGCACCGTACAATTTTTTTCATTTTTTTTTTCAGGCCATCAACATATTATAATGTTCGTTGGTTACAAGGTTTATTTATCACGTTGAGTCGGAGCGTAAAAACTTGTGTTATATTGCGATAAGCTCCGATCAACAGGAGATAAACCCATTGTGTATTTTTTTTAAAACAAGTATGTACAGTACCACGTTGCACATGTGACAGGTGGGTTTGATATTCCGATGAGGTTCTTCTGTTAGTGTAAGGTCCTATGTTTTAACAGGGACAGAAGCGGAAACATCGATTACGTGTAATGTATTTCAATCGATACCAAGCATATCATTTGAGTCGAAAGGAAAGGTAGGAAGAAGAAGGAACCACCATTCCTGTGACAGCGTTGCCACTATTTTCTTAAGGACGTTTCCTACCTGTGACGTCACGACAGGTCAAGATAGAATTTCCCATGTTAGCGAATTTAAGTTTTATTCAGAGAGTTGTAAAGATATAACGTTGAAACTAAAACCATAAATTCTTGAATAATTCTAAAAATAGTTTTACAGTGCCACAAAATTGTTAGTTCTATCTTGAAGTACTTTTAATGTAAACGTATTTTTTTTATAAATAAGCTACAACACAGGCTATTTGTCTTGGTCACGAAAATGGCCAGTAGGAGTCTTCCTGCCAGGCTGTAGATTAAATAAGTCCGTGGAAACATTTATAATAAGAAACCCACCTCGGTGGCCGCATGGTCTGACGTGCTACTCTCGCTGTAGACTAGACTGCTGATAACTGGGAGAACGAGGTTCGAATCTCTTTCGGGTGTAGTGTGGGTGGTTTTTCCGAATGGTTTTACACTCTCTCTCCAATATATATGAATATCATAGTGTCTACTTAATTTTACCAATAAAATACCCGAATTTTTCCACGATTTCCCCCGATAATTTCCTAAAATTCTCGACTCAAAAGTATGTCACACCCTCCTATTCGAACCTCAACCCACGTTGTGTTCATTAATCTTTTTTATAAATAAGAGTAAGTTTTAGAATTTAAACAAACTTTTTAATTGGTATTAACATAGTCTACAAGGAATTATAAAATTATTAAATATATTACACAGCTACAAACAAGAAAATAAAGTGTGAATCACATTGTAATTTACTGATTTAATGATTATTATATTTCATATTTTGAGTAAAACAATCTACTAAATTCCTGACCTATTCTCGTTTTTTCCGGACCACTTCAAATTCCTGGCTAGTTCTAGTTTTACCGGATGTTAGACACACTGTAGATATATATCAATACTAAGTATATGACTAACATCATCTTTTTAAGATGACTTTTTTTTTCTAGATACATACACATTTTTAATTTGTCTCTCTATAAAGGGGTTAAACGATTTCCGCTTAAGGCGAGGTGCTAGTGAGTGCAAGCTTAGTGCATTAATTTGGCAGTTTTTATAGCATAAATATATTTTGGCCAAAATAAATCAAATATTTCTTCTGTAGAAACATAGAGTTTTATTTTCTATACATGATGACTTCAACAGTTGTTGAATATCTGTCATGAGCATAGCACCATTTGGTGACAAACTTTTTAAATAAAGAGAAAAGGTTGTCATTAAATTACAGGACACCTTTGAGAGATATTCAACAACTGTTGAGATTAGCATGTGCAGAAAATAAAACTCGATGTTTCTACAGAAGAAATATTTAATTTATTTTGGCCAAAAAATGTTTATTCTATAAAAATTTCAAAAATACTGCCCTATACTCAGGCTCACTAGCACCCCACCGGTAATGGGCTGTTGGGTAGTTCAAAATAGAGTTCAGTGAGATCATATTGAGGCATTTAAAGATTGCCTAGCGCCAGAACGGTTAAAAATAGTTGCAAGACAAGAGTCATTCCTTCTTTCTTCTACCTTTAATATAATCAATTTCATGTGCACAATCATGTCTCAACTTTGGCTGAGGACATGTGGTAGAAGGCTGGAACGACTATACGGACATCGCATGATGACTTTGAGAATTGATATTAGGTCTGCTTGATACGATCAGCTGTGTTAAGGACATTCAACGGTACAAATTTATTGCACAATAATATATCAACTGCATAATCATAAATTATAAATAGTGAGTCAATGATTTTAAATCATTAAAGTTCACGGCTCATAAGGGGTCAAACTTAAAGTTTTAAGCTTTTTGCGTACTTTTTTCAAGGTACGTATATTATGTATAGGTTTGATATTTAGTTTAACTGGACATGCATATGAGGCGTACACTATGAGATATTTATATTATTATTTTATCAATGTACGCATAAAAACATAAAATATCAAGTTTGACTCGTTATAACTTGTGAATTGTAAAGATTTGAGATAAATATATCACTATTTATATGTTATAACAGGGGTGGATTTACGACTCCGCCACCCATAGGCACTAGATAATTTACCACCCACTTTTCCTACCTTAATTTCTAATTTTCTGATTCCCCGTTACCCCCTTACAACCCTCATACACCAACACATATAAACCATAGGTTATACACTAGTGCTATCTTTTGAATGACAGATAAAAAGTGCTTACATTATTTTATTATTTATTATAGTGAGGTTTTAAAGCTGTAAGAATGTAAGCAAAGACTTAAAAAATTGAAATAAATACTCTTACACCATCGCAGCACACGAATTCAAATATTATATAATTTATAAATATAAAGTCTGCATTAGTAGACTGTGGAACATGCTACCACAGATAAAATATTAGCATGTACACAATAAGAAAATAGTATATTGTTTATTTTGCCTTGATTTCTGCTGAGCGAACTAGTCAATGGTCCCAGGAAAATCCTTTTTATCTATTAAGTGACCTTCAATTAAGACGATTGTCAGTGAATTAAGGCGATACTCTTTCATGTTGGTACGAAGATATAGCAAACCACAACAATCACACAATGAAGCCATCAAATTATTTAAACTGGCAGAAAAAAATATTTATTTCATTTTCGTCATTCAAAATTTGCCGCCCCTAAAATCTGCCGCGGTAAAATTTGTACTGTCGAATGATCTTAAAATAGATTCCCGGTATTTATTAACTGAAAGACAGATTATATTTTGAATATTCTAAGTTGTGTTTATTTTATATATAATACTGTACATACAAATTCCATAAATATTTATATAATTCCCTGACTTTTCCTTGACCAAGCAAATTCCCTTAGAATTCTCGGTTTGCCAAGAAGTTAGACACACTGATTTTATAAGTATTTTTATTAAGGTAATGGGATAAGGTTGAGTAAGGTGTCATTGAGAGGAAATGTACTAACAGTTGCGTTAAGGAAGCGAGTGAATCAACTTAGTAAAACAAATACCCTCAGAACCCGCCTCGGTGGCGTAGTTAGCTAACGCGCTAGTCTAGATGAGCTAGACTGCCGAGGACGGGGCGATCGAGGTTCAAATCTTGGTCGGGTGAACTGAGAGTGGTTTTTCCTAAATGGTTTTCCACGCAAATGCGCGTTCACTTCCTCTAAATTCAACCTTCCCAATTTCAAGCCCATTAGCGTAATTAATAATTAAGCGTATAACCTGAACGGGTAGTAAGACGCGGTGCTAAAAAATAAAAAATAAAAAAATACCCTCAGTACTCCCGGCCGTAGTTCGAGCTCCAACATCGTCGGGAAATAAGAGTACAGGATATGTAACTAATCGTTATGTAACCTCCTCCACTCTCCATTATCTGCATCCCTTTATGGACCAAATATCTTCCTAAGTACCTTGTTTTAGAACATCCTAAATTTGTTATAGTCGTGTAAACTAAGAGACCACGTTTCACAATCGTAGAGAACATCCGGAGAAATTATTGTTTTGTATATTCTGAGTTTTACATTCCTCGACAGTAGGGATGTGAAAAAGTGTCGATACTTTACTAATTTAGATATTTTAATTTTGATACTAGTATTATTTTTTCCCCATACCCTTTTTCCGATACTTTTACTGATACTAGTACTCACACTCTGGTATCGGATCGGTATCGAAAGAAACATTTTTTTGCTATCTTCACTCACGCTGAGATTAAATGTTTACCATGGTTAAAGATGGGTACAAAATATATTGAAAATATATATATTACTAATCATATTTAGCTATTAAATAACTTTCCATCAGCTACATTTTCATAGACATTTTGAAAACTGGTATGGTAAAGCCTTTTATAATATCCATCATACAATACTATCATCATACCTTCTAAGTTCCAACACACAGAATAGACGAGATAAACCTCAATATACTATAATACGATTAAATCATTATAATTTTCAGAATTTAAATAAATATGAAAATACAATTATTACTTGATTAAAAAACATTTTTTCAGATTAAAATTTTGATACCGATACTTACTGTTATCGATACTTTTCTTTCGATACTAGTACGTTATCGATAATTTTCTTCCGATACTTTCAATGAGTACAGTATCGATATTTTTATTTCGATACTACATCCCTACTTGACAGCAGTCGATATGTCAACGACTTAATGATAGAATAATTGCAAGCATTTTCTGACACTATTATTTTCCTAATTTCCAATCTAATATCGTTATTGCTAGTTAAAATTGTTCCTAAATATTTAAACTCATTAACCCTGTCAAATGAGATGTTGTTCGCAATAATATCTTAATTATCGTCCTCAATCTGTGTTCTTTATGTGGTCATATACGTAGTCATTTCAACCTTCACTTCTTAACCTATTTCCTTACTAGCCTTCATAGACCTACTCCATTGTTTTTTCCAAAACACTTACTTTGAAGTCAATTTGTTCCCTTTTTAACATTTTTTTAAAGATCGTCTCCAAAATAAACTTTTTTTATACGAGGCTCGATTATTGATTCCCCAAAACACGCCGTTAATCACTGGTATTTATTTCTCCCTGACTGTTAGAAAGACAACAAACAAAACAACATTTTTATATCACCTAATAAAAAGTATTTTAAGAATTCTCTAGACAAGAAATACCGCAATGGAAAAAGATATTTTGGTTTATTGTCCTTGTGGAAGACAAAACAAAAACAGTCAAACAATTGTTTTTATCACCAGTTTTTTTTAAATAATGAACTTAGTTTTTTCTAAACCACGTTTTTTAATTTATTCTTTTTTCTAATTAATCATGATTTACTATTATTTCTTTCCTTACTATTCAGCTGATTTAACTTAAACTAAAACACTCCTACCACACCAAGGAAGGAATAAATTGTGGTGGGATCTATAATTAATATAATATAAACCACAATGGTGGATACGTGGGGTTCGAATTTGACTGGAAGTATTAGATATGTGTTTTTCCTAAAATGGGTTTCCCATCTTCCTCTGAGAAATTTAAGGTAGGTTTATTCGAAATTATAACTCCCTCGTTCCTACACCATTAGTGTAAATATGTGGATATCCTGGACGGGTAGTAAGACGTGGAGCACGGTACTATTCTACCTTCCTCATCACTACCTCATTAGTGTAAATATGTGGATATCCTGGACAGATAGTAAGACGTGGAGCACGGTACTATTCTACCTTCCTCATCTCTACCCCATTAGTGTAAATATGTGGATATCCAGGACGGGTAGTAAGACGTGGAGCACGGTACTATTCTACCTTCTTCATTTCTACCCCATTAGTGTAAATATGTGGATATCCTGGACAGGTAGTAATGACGTGGAGCACGGTACTATTCTACCTTCCTCATCTCTACCCCATTAGTGTAAATATGTGGATATCCTGGACAGGTAGTAAGACGTATAGCACGGTACTATTCTACCTTCCTCATCACTACCCCATTAGTGTAATTATGTGGATATCCTGTACAGGTAGTAAGGCGTGTAACCCATAAACTAACAATTTGTAGAAGGTTTAGTAAAATTAACCTTCCTTGTTTAAAAAATGTGGCATATACCAAATCCACAAAATTTCACGTCAGTTCAAGGCTCTTGCAAACCTTTCATCTTCAAGATTTGCCACAAAAGTTTCCCCCCCCCCTCTCTTATCCTCAGCTGACCTGCAAATGACATCTCTTAATCATCAGAAGCTTCTTCCGCTTTGCTGATTTCTTTCCGCCCTTCTCCCGGTCTAACCTGACATGAAATGAGAGAAAAATAAATTCTGAAAATTACAAACTTTTTAAAAGTACAACTATAAAAACAACAGTTTATTAGCTACTCTGGGAATTGTGGCTGTGAACTAGGAATATGCGTCGGTGGCGTGACGGCCTATTAAACTAAGGGTCCCTGTTTCGATTCTCTGTATCGCTGAAAAATGTTATCATTGTTTGAATGTGAGTTTTCCCTTTCACAGTGATAAATTAACGGGAGGTTTGGTTGTTGTGCCTGTCATGGACTTAACGTAGTTACAAGTCGTGTAATAACTACGCTAGTGTGTTAGATGCAGAAGGTTTAGTTTTGAAAGATGTGTACCCGTATTTGCATGGAGGGAGAGTGGTAGACCACTTAAGGAAAAAAATTGAAAATACCGTACTGGAATTTGAACCCTGATCTCCCCGTCATCGGCAGTCCAGTACAATGCAAAAAGTGACACCTTTGACTATTTGACCAGTGACACTAGTGTATAAGATATACACTTATTATTGTTAGGTGTTCTGTCTTACGACAGCTGCATTCCTTTTGTCAGTGAACTTAGACCGCCAATGCAAAGAAGAAAATTCTGGGAGCTGAAGGAGGTAGCAGATGTCCTCTGCTACCTCCTTCAGATCCCAGAATTTTCTTCTTTCCTTCAAATCATCTAATATGTGAATCCTCCTGTTTAGGCTTTTCTTTCCTTCAACCTTTCCTTCTATGACATTGTGCAGAAGAGAGTTCATCCTTAGGATGTGTCTGATCCAATTTGCCTTGCACCGAAGAATCACATCCAAAATGGTTCTCTTCTCACCCACTCTTCCTAGGACTTGTTCATTTGTCACCCTGACTGTCAACATGATCTTCTCAAGTCTTCTCCAGCCCCACATTTCAAAGCTCTTCAAGTATTTATGTATAAATAATCTATAAAGAATCTTAGTATGACATTTAAAACAAAACGGTTCTTCTAGAGACAACTTTCACCTGTGTACACGTGGTCTAGACGTCACTCGCCAATCAGGGGAGGTCAGGGCACAGGTCCCGGCTAGGTGTATTATTTCTTAGTATCCTTCAAATAAAATGGGGTGCATTTATTCTAAAATTCTACCTATATCATTTCTATCCAAATATCATCATTAATGTATTGTAAGTATGCTATAACCTATTTTAAGGCAAATATGATTTTTATCTCTTTTTAATCCACTATTATTATCCTGTTTCTTTTAGGCAAATAGCTTTAATCACTTGATGTGGAATTTATAAATTAGAATAAGTGTTCCCTAATTTGTGTGGAGGGATATTGGAAAAACATTTTGGTAAAGAATACTTCAGTATACCCAGTAGGAATCAAAATCTGGCCCTACTATCAAAGGCAAAACCAATAAGATACTGACACCCTAGTCGAAGATAAATAATTATAATATTCAAAAATAACGTTTCAGTAAAATACCCTTAATTTAAGGGTTAGGGTAAAAATAGTAAAAATATTTTCCTAGTCATAACCGTTTAATATGTTTAAATACGTAATCAGTTTTGAACAAAATCTATCAAACCATTTCAGATAGGTTGTTAGAGACAAACGAACAGACATACATAGGTGGGGACTGACATAATTTTGTAAAATAATCTTTTTTTGGTTCAGAGGCACTAATTTTCAAGATTACAATACCTACTTATTCTTCAGATGAGAAAGTAAAAAATAAGTAATAAACAGGCGTTAAATTTAAATAACTCGTAGGATGCGCCCGTGGCTTGGAGGCTGTAGTCTCCATTTTATTATAAAGTTTTAAGTCCTCGTCATTATATTCTGTTCTGTTACTTGACTACAGGGTAGGCGTGTTTTGGTCAGATGAAGAGCAAGAACATTTTACGACCTTCTTCGACTAACATAAAAAAAAACTAGACCGTCATAAAGCCGATGCATATTGCACAAAGAAAATCTAACAGTCATTTTAAAATATTTTTTTATGGAGTTTCTCTAGATGGGTAGGGTAGGAGAAGGGATGGCCATGGAATTATCATAAAAGAGACCATTAAACAGAGGAGGGTCGTATAAAATGGCCCCTAATGTAGTTAAAAAATGAAGCGTATTAATGAACGTGGTATGGCCTATGAAGATACTTTTATTCTAATATATTGACAACATATTTAAAAAACAACCCAAAGTTGGGAAACAAACACCATTGTATTGTTGTGTTTGAAAAATTATTTTTTTTAAATCAAATCAATAATTTTAGAATATGTTTTGTTTTGATAAAAAAAAACATTTTATGCTCAAATTAGACAGCTATAAAGAAATATTTTTTCATGCTCCACGCCTTATTACCCATATGGGCTATCCACACATTTATACTAATGGGATAAGGATGATTATGGCTCACATTTGTGTGAGAGGAAAGTGGGAACTATTAATGAAAATCCACTTAGTGTATCCATCCGGAATTAAAACCCTGACCTTCCTGACACCTCCAATGTGGTCTTTGGGACAATTTAAGAACAGAATGGTGATAATTTTTCTGTTGAAATAATCACAAATAATATCTAGGTTAATTTTGTTAGAAGAACAGTACCCAAAGTTATGGAATCATAAGTTTGTAGGCTAAGCTCAGTTGACATTCTTTGTGACACTAATTAAATAATGTTCTCGACTTTAATTCCCAGCATGGGACAAAGAATAATAAATCTTAAAGCGTGTTAATTTACTGGAGTGGGATGGCTGTGTTTGGTCCTAGAATGAATAAGTTTTGTTGACGATAACTTTTCACGTTTCAGATTAGTTTGTTTTTAGTATTCTTTAGATTGGTTTGTTGGTGATAACCTTGCATTTTTCTGATGCGTTTATTATCAATAGTTTTGTCCTCTTCTTAAGAGTGGTTTGTTGGCGATGGCATTCCCTTTTACTGATGAGTTTACTGTCGATAACTTTGTACTCTAGTTAATTTTGGTTTGTTGAGGATGGCCTTGTATTTTTCTGATGAGTTTATTGTCGATATTTTTGTCCTCTTCTTAAGAGTGGTTTGTTGGCGATGGCCTTGCCTTTTTCTGGTGAGTTGGTTGTCAAAGAATATGTTTGTTGGTACTGATCTTGTCCTCTTCTGACTAGAAGATTGTTTTCAATAAATTTGTCACCCTCTTGTAGATATTGGTGGAGGATGATCTTGCTTGTTCTGACTAAAAGTTTACTGTCAATTTTCCCTCTTCAAAGAGTCACTTTAGGTAGGTGTGCCTATTTTGTATATCTTGTTTAACAGCTCAACACATATTTCCTACAAAATATGTAACTATATTTTATCTCGTTTAGGCATCGTGTGAACCTATTTTAGGCAATTAGTATACCTAGCTTATGCACAGGTCCGTATACAGAATGTTGAGTTCCTATCTACGGTAATTCGTAAGAATTCCCACAAGAAAAAAAATTGTGGGAAAAATTATCTTGAAGCAATTTAAAGTTGTTTTAAGACATAACTGGTCTTGTATGTGTTATAAACGTTATTAGACTAAAAAAGCTGCTAGATTAAACATTCGTGATTACAAAACGGTATTAACTAAGAAATCTTTCAAAGGTAAGAGTTCTGAATACCGAAACCCCCCAACCCCCAAATGATCCTATTATTGTTCTGTTTCTGCGTGCTAGTAAATAGAAACACCACGCGCTTCGGTGGCCAAGTGGTCTAATGTGTTACCCTCGTAATTAAATAAGACTGTCGATGACGGGAAGAAAAGGGTTATATTCCCAGCCGGGTGTAATGAGGGTGGTTTTTTTCAAAATAGTTTTCCATTCTGTCTCTACTCACATGCAGTTACAATTCTTCTAACGTCAACCATACTCATTCCTAACCCATTAGCGTAGTTGGTGCATAGACGCATAACCCGAATTGGTAGTGAAACGCGGTTTTAACTTTTAAAATAAAAAAAAACATGTCAACTTAAGAATTTCAAATTACAAAACACTTTTTTTTTATTTCATTCATTCATTCCATCTTAATTTGAGCAGGGGCATAAGAATAATGTGTTCTGAGATCCAATGGTAGAGAGAGTACAAATAAAATAAAACTATCGTTGAGAGGTATGTCTAAAATAAAAGCCAACTATTTTATACCTACTTGACTTTTGGTACTAGGCGAGACAGTGACGTCTCTTTAGGTCGTTTGCATCACGGATAGACAGATATACACGCTGTGAAGACGATTTTAGGACTTCTATTCTTGTAGCCGGCTTACATGAGAATGTGAATATCAAGGGAGACAGACGTCACTCTGTTCCACGAGTTCTTTTGTTTCAACCAGGTGGCTAGGAGCCAACACTTGGGAAGAGGGAGTTGGAATTTGTGGGGAATTTCGGGGAGCGCGCGCGCCTGGCTCCTGATTCCCGCTGACATTTAGGCCTTTTTATTAGCGGTCTTGGCTCAGGTTGATAGCCATCACGATTTTAGGATAAAACCGTCTAAATCTCCTGCTATTTTTAATCATAAAACACTTTTATTTAGTTGTGTTTTTTTCCCCCGTGACTTAGCAGCCGTTTGGGCTTATAGACTTGATGGCGCTAGTGAGAACGCATGAAGCGCCCATGTGGTGAAATTGTGAAGCTCTGAAGTGTAAGAGTCCAGAGTATATCGACAAAATAAACAATATGGTTTTCAAAACTAATTTCTGGCTATGATTCTTATCAAAAGTTTACGAATGGATTTGGTTTAACTAAAATGGACCACGTTAGCTGATTTTACCGAGGTTTGAAATGGAAACTTTACTTGTATAACAGCTAAAGTTGTAAGGTATGTTGTGTGTGGGATTAACACCTTATAATGTTAATATTAATAACCCCTACTAGACCGTTACTTACAAATTAGCAATAACAAAACTTGATATTTACAAGTCATAGTTTTGTCAAAAATACGAGATTCAACGTTTAAATTCCAAACCACCATCGTACCGAGATATGTTATGCAGGGACTACAAAAGTTAATAATTACAGAATTAAGTTTAATCCAAGGAAAAAATTTAATTTGATGGATTTTGTTTTTGAGATATCTCTTGGCTTTACTCGTTATTGGGAAATATATGAGTCATGGCAATATCAATATTGAGGAGTTACTTAATTCTTTCTGCTGCCTGCTTGAACACATTTATATAGTTATTTTTCCTTCAATGGCCAAACAGTAAAGCTGTAAATATTGTGTTCTTTTAAGTATTTCTGTATAAATTTGATCATTCTACAATTCAACAAATTTTATTTCCTACCCTAAAACAAAGTTTAAACTACTGTAGTACCTAAATAAACGACACTTAAGCTTTATTTTTCAGTAATGCCTTCCACTTTTGTGTTTGGAATAGTGTAGTTGTGTGTATCAACGTTAGAGCTGAGGGATAAGTCAATTTATCGTGAAAAATTGGTTTAATACTTTCATTTATATACCGATATTACGATTTTTGGACGTGGAAATATATCATCTACCACGATTATCGTCTACCACAATATATAATGAGAGCATTGACGATACATTGCGAGGGACGATGCAACGTTGTAGACGATATATTATTATTATAATCATTATTATCATTATTATTATTATTATTATTATTATTATTATTATTATTATTATTAGCACCGCGTATTACTACCCGTTCGGGTTATACGCACTTACGCTAATGTGAAATGGTAGGGTGATTGCGAGATGAAATGGAGGACCTACAGTTTAACGTGGGATCCGAACCACGGTGGAGGCCCGGCATTCCACACATTCACAAGTTGTGATTAATACACGTCTTGTCAGAGGTGAAGGAAGGGTTTGGCAATCAGATAAATCTGAGCCGGGACCGTGGATTGAACTCCGGACCCTGAGCACAGAAGTATGACACCTTACCCCTGGACCACCAGGTCACCTTTTTAGACGATATATTGTTTACCGTGATGCATCGTCTGTTAAGATACATCGTCTAATGTTGTATCGTCTACAACGATATATATATATATATGTTTGATCCTGATCTACAATAGTTGTGATCTGATGTTTTGTAGACCTTCTCAAGTTTCGTGTGATTGTCATTCACTGCAAGTAAGAACTTAAATACACTACATCGCCAAATATAAGCTAATATGGTCAACCAAGCATTGGAACAATGTGATTGATATTTCGTGTCCTAAATTCTATGTCTAAATAAACTTTGCTAAGAATGCAAAAAATACTGTCATTAATGCAGGCTGGTGCATCGTCCTTCTTAGCGGTATTTCGTACCACACGCGATACATCTTCCAACTATGCCAGCGATACTTAACCGGGGGGCCACGATAGGTATTTTTGGGGGGCCTTGAAAAATAATTTAAAATGTTATTTGCTAATTACTGAAGTCAATTATCTTAAATTTTACGTTTTGGAAGAAAGAATTCGATGATTGTAAGCATGTAAGTACAGCAGACTCGATTTTCCGGGGTAATGAAGAGGAGGGGAAGCACGGATAATATAAATCACATATAGTACAAATAATACCCATCTGTTTACCAACGCCATTAAAAATTTGCTGTCCTTTGTTTCTACTTATTTATGTGAAAAGGGATCTCATAAGAGTAAATATTAAAACGAAGCAGCGAAATAGACTCTGAATCGACTCCTTCATGCGAATATAACTAAGTAATACAATTTAAATAATAATAGACAAATTAGTGGAAAGTGTTCATCAGCAGAGGTCTCATTAAATACGTTTAGGTAAGTTTTTTATTCGTTTGTTGCTATAATCAGTAAATAAAGGATTTGATTTTAGAATAAATCTTAATAATTAATATGTTAGTAAGAACTAGGGGGCCACGAAAAATATTTTAGGATATTTAGGGGGCCGCAAGTAATAAAAGGTTAAGAACCAGTGCACTTGGTGATACATAGTTCCACTAAGCGATACATCATCCCACTAGGCGATGCACTGTGCAGTACTGTTTATCACTAGCTGAATGTCGATGCCAACTACAAACATTGTTTAATTGATTGAGTGATTGACGGCAAATGTCTATACGCATTTATTATTTTATGCGTGTATGGGCTACATCAATAGTAGCTCAGGTTGTGGAAATATTAATGCACCGTTGCCCAGGGGATGCCCGAATGTACTAATCGTACATCCTTTCCGTGGAGGCTCTTTCCATGTCCTGATGAGATGAGATGAGGGTGATAGTGAGTATGAGGGTGTGGAACCTAACATAAGCCTAACAAGACCCTGGTGACCTTTGGGATAATTCCTCTTTCGGGAAAAATCAAACCCGGGACCCCGAGGTTGATAGACAGGTGCTCTGGGACTGGTTTTCTATACCCATGACGATTGTAAATAAATACATTCATTTCAAATTTGAATTATTCAAAGATATTGTAAACAGGTGAAATTCTACATTTGGAGCATCGCGCTGTATGGAACAGAAACTTAGACTCTTAGGAAGATGGAAAATAAATATAATGGGTGGACTTGAGACTTGAGAATATCAGGTGGACAGACAGGGGGACCAATGAACAAGTCCTCAGATGTGTGGATGCGAAGAGAACCATTTTGGATGTGATTCTTCGGTACAAAGCACACTTGATTGGACACATCCTTAGGAGGGACTGTCTTCTGTACGACGTCATATAAGGCCAGGTTGAGGTAAAGAGGAGCTTAGTAAGAAGGGAGATTCAAATATTGGATGCCTTGAAGGAAAAAAGAACATTTTGGGAGCTGAAGGTGGAGGCAGAGGACAGGGTGCATTGGCGGTCTAAATTCACTGAAAAAAGAATAGACCTGTCTTAAGGCAGAACAGTTATGTAATAATAATAATAATAATAATAATAATAATAATAATAATAATAATAATAATAATAATAATAATAATAATAGTAATAATAATAGTTATTGTAATTGCTAATAAATTTAAACCAACAACAAGTAAAGATCAAACACATTATTACGTTATAAGAACTATCAGGTTCACTGTCGCAATTACCTCACCGTTATTAGATCTTTAATTGATCTAAAGATGGTCGAGTAGAGGTAAGTTTATTTCATGACATCCATGACGTCCACGCTGTATCGTGTCATTTCTACGAATAAGCAAGCACTTGCTCAGCAGTAGGAACCTATAGATATAGTTATGCTGACATGAGGTCTTGGATACAGATAAATGAAACAAACCTTTATTTTGGGATGGGGACAAACAACACCATATCAATGCTTAAAAAAACTATGACAAGCAGTTCGCAAGAATGTCATGCCCAGTCACGATTAAGTTTTGTTAATATTTTAAAGGACGAGTGGAGCACCCAGAAATTTTCTTTAAGAGGGACATACAATGTATTGATGCTATTATACCTGTATCTTTTTTCCCGATCAGGAATTTTAGAAGTACGTTTGATAACCGTAACAATATGTTTTCTGAACATAAGGTAATCCTCGTATTAAAATTTAGTCCGTGCATTCGATACATATATGTGGCTCTATCATCTTATTTTACATTTTTGTTTTAATCGTTTGTTAAAATTATTTTCAATCTTGGGAGATTAGGGGCATACCACCCCTTTCCTCATTCTAAGTGCGCTACTGCATAAGATTATATAAGAAAATAAAATAGTTTTTTTTTTCCTTAGCACCACTTCATAATACCTGTTCAGGTTATATTCCTGTGTACTTATTACGCTTGTGAGTTAAGATTGAGGAAGGTTGACTTTAGAGGAAGTGTACCCGAATTTGTGTGGAGGTAAAGGAAAAAAAATACCCTCAATACACCCGACTGGGATTCGTACCGAAATCTCCCTGTCATCGGCAGTTTAGTCTTTTGTGAGAGTGACGATATAGAACACGCGGTAACCGAATCGGGTAGTAAAATAGTTAAATAAAATATCCATTTCATAAAAAAATGTTTGTGTTGTTAAATTTAATATTCACTTAAAAATAAATTTAAGTAAATAAAATGTTTAAAAAAATAATAGTTAGACCCTAATTAGATGCAGATTAAAAAAAAGGCCCACTAGACAATTAAATGTTTCATTCAAATGCTTTACACCAGACACTTCATGTTTTATTTTTTACACCTATTTAGGCAAGATATTCATGTAACGAGATGTTTCTAAAAAAAATTATACTTTTTGGTGTCGAAAAATCTCTATGTGTGTCCCCGTATATTATTTAATAAACTTTGCCACGCACTCACTTTACTAAAAAAGCCGAGAACCATTCTATCTTAATTTATAGTAATAAGATATTGATGGAAACTAATTGTTAAAAAAAATTCTATAAAGTCCATTTCCTGATCTAAACATACGTATATACATTAATCGAGTCACCACAAATTACAATTTATTTGTGTTTAGGTTCCAACAAACAACGGGCGTAGAATATTTTTTTTTTTTCAAAATAGTAATATACCCTATCCCTATCTTGAGATAGTTCTATCCAGTCCACCTCATTACATTCTATCCCTATCATGAGATAGTTCTATCCAGTCCACCTCATTACATTTTATCCCTATTTTGAGATAGTTCTATCAAACCTCATTACACCCTATCTCTATCTTGAGCTAGTCCTATCCAGTTCACCTCATTACACCCTATCCATAACTTGAGATAGTTTTATCCAGTCTCCCTCATTAAAACCTATTGTTGTCTAGTTATATCCAGTCACCCTCATTACTTCCTATCTCTTTCAGGTGCATTAAAACCTATTGTTGTCTAGTTATATCCAGTCACCCTCATTACTTCCTATCTCTTTCAGGTGCATTAAAACCTATTGTTGTCTAGTTATATCCAGTCACCCTCATTACTTCCTATCTCTTTCAGGTGCATTATAACATTATCCTCCCATCTGCATCTAGGTCTTCCCATTGGTTTCTTCCCATTGGTTTTGCCAGTCAGTCAGTACCCTGAACAAGGTTCTAGAATCTCTCATTCGCAATGCATGTCATACCCACCGTAATCTACGAGAATCTACTATCCTAACAATGTCTTGTGTTGAGTACAATATATATATAAAACTCATAATTATGTAACTTCCTCCACTCCCTAGTATCATCATACTTTTGGAATAAATATCTTCCTGAGCACCTTGTTTTCGGACAACCTAAATGTTCTTTCGTCATATAAGGCAAGAGACCTGTTTCACACCCATAGAAGAGAATTGAGTCATTGTAAGGTAAGATACCTGTTTCACACCCATAGAAGAGAATTGAGTCATGTAAGGTAAGATACCTGTTTCACACCCATAGAAGAGAAATGAGTCATGTAAGGTAAGAAACCTATTTCACACCCATAAAAGAGAATTGAGTCATGTAAGGTAAGAAACCTATTTCACACCCATAAAAGAGAATTGAGTCATGTAAGGTAAGAGACCTGTTTCACAGCAATAGAAGAGAATTGAGTCATGTAAGGTAGGAGACCTGTTTCACAGCAATAGAAGAGAATTGAGTCATGTAAGGTAAGAGACCTGTTTCACAGCAATAGAAGAGAATTGAGTCATGTAAGGTAGGAGACCTGTTTCACAGCAATAGAAGAGAATTGAGTCATGTAAGGTAGGAGACCTGTTTCACAGCAATAGAAGAGAATTAAGTCATGTAAGGTAGGAGACCTGTTTCACAGCCATAGAAGAGAATTGAGTCATGTAAGGTAGGAGAACTGTTTCACACCCATAGAAGAGAATTGAGTCATGTAAAGTAAGATACCTGTTTCACACCCATAGAAAATAGTTTTAAGTTTAGTTTAGTCCTAGAATGCGGTTGTCTTGCGGCGTGGGTTGGATACTTACCCCCCAAATTGGGGCTATAACTAGGGAGCGGTGTGTGATAAAACATTCCCTTCTATTCACCTCAAATCAACTGTATTCATCTCTCCAGCCTCAGGTCCAACTTCTTTAACGCTAGGTGTTAAATAATTGTTGTCTTTTGTCGGTCATAGACGGGGTGGTTCGCCAAAATTCAGGAGTGAATAGGATCTCGTCACATTTTGTAGTGAGTGGATTTCCGACTGACATCTAGTGGTTTGTTTCTGGTACTGAAATAAATCGCTCCGTGCTTAAGGTGCGGCCTAAGGGAGCGCGGGTATTTTTACAGTTTTTACAGAAGTGACATTTTTTGGCCAAAATAAATCCAATATTTCTCCAGTAGCAACATAGAGTTTAGTTTTCTGCCCATGCTAATATCAACAGATCTTGAATATCTGTCAAGGGTGTCCTGGAATTTTGTAAAAACTTTTTAAATAAAGAGAAAATGTTTTGATAAAATTCCAGGACACCCTTGACAGATATTCAAGATCTATTGATATTAGCATGTGCATAAAACTAAACTCTATGTTGCTATTGGAGAAATATTCGATTTATCTTGTCCAACAAAATTTAATGATATAAAAACTGTAAAATTACTCGCGCTCCCTTCGGCCGTACCTTAACTAATTCGATAAAGCTGAGTGCACACTGCATCTAAAATTATGTTAGCAGTTAGCACACGATAGAACAAAAAGGTTATTGTGTCATGGAACAAATTTGTGTGAAGGTAGTTTTGATCATGGAACATGATGGAACAATACAGGCTATAACATTTTCTTCTTTAATACATCCTGTATTCACTAAAATGGAGAAAAAGGATGAGGAAGTATATTTTCTTTTGTGGGAGTAGTTGGTGATGCTTCATGAAGAATAGGAACACGATAGAAGTATCAGAATTCACCCAATGTTTAAAATAAATAGTACGGTGCGACGCACAGACTTTCTCTCGCTTTTATTTTAAAATATATATTTACTAAATTCTCGTAAGATTTGTTAAACGAAATAGGTCTTTACATGTTGTAGAAGCACTACACCAAAGATCATAAATGAAATATACACTGTTACTCCATTCTAGGATCTAGGAATACTGTAACAGAAAAATTAAGAAAAGCAAAACATCTTTGTCCACCAAAGAGCATAATAATCAAATTCATTTTCAAAATTGACGTGGAGAACGGTACTATTCTACCTTCTTCATCTCTACCACATTAGTGTAAATATGTGAATAGTCTGGACGGGAAGTAAGACGTGGAGCACGGTACTATTCTACCTTCCTCATCTCTACCCCATTAGTGTAAATATGTGGATATTCCTGACAGGTAGTAAGACGTGAAGCACGGTACTATTCTACCTTCCTCATCTCTACCCCATTAGTGTAAATATGTGGCTAACCTATCTCAGTTAATACCAGGTAATTTCCAGGTAATCAGATGGTGAGGTGTGCCACTATTTAAGAACCCCTGGCTTTTTCTTGGTCCAGGCAGGGATAAGTAATACATATTCATGACGGTAAGTCAACAGGAAAATAGCTCTTCTAGCACCGCTGTTTCAAAGGGAAAAGGGAAATTGCGTTTTCATAATGGTGACGCATTAAAGGAATACACAATCCACTACAACCATTAACAATTATATTGGTTTCCCTTAAATTAACCACGTCCTTTTATATACCCAATTCAATTGAAATGTTTTTATTAATAATCTCGAATGCATTTTTTAAAAGGATATACAAAATTTCCGTAAAAAAAGTCATTTTATTTATAACTCCACCTAAAAGTGGAGAGATCTACTTATAGCTAATAATAAATATTAAACAAAATTATATACATTGTTTCAGAAACATTATGAAATGAAAGATAATCATTCATCTTTCACAGAAAATAACTTTTTTCTACTATTGTGTCTTACTACCCGTTCAGGTTATATGATAATGTACTATTTTCGCTAATGGTTCTAGTAATTATGAAGGTTATAATTAGAGGAAATGTACCCAAATTTGCTTAGTGGGAGAGTGGACAATCATATTCGAAAAAAACTAACCTCAGTACACCCGACCGAGTTTCAAACCCCGAAATTCCCTTCATCGGCAGTCTATTCTACTTAGAGAGTTACGCACTAAACCATGCGGCCACCAAAGCGGGTAAGAGCACAGTGGAAAAATGAAATAATATACAGGGTTACAGAAACTTTATTATTATTATTATTATTATTATTATTGGCACCGCGTCTTACTATCCGTTCAGGTTATACGCACTTACACTAATGTGTAATGGTAGGGTGATTGCGAGATGAAATGGAGGACCTACAGTTTAACGTGGAAT
>CABFWO010007474.1:10853-24747 GCA_902155825.1 Timema genevievae | reverse complement strand
GGTCTTGGACGGGTCCTCGAAATGTGAAGCAAGGGATGGCTGTTTTATACTAGATGCACTGACGTATTAGGAAAGGGATATCCCCAAGGGAAAGGGGGGGTGAGTTTCTAGAACTGAGCAGAGAGCCCACTAGCGTTAGGAGACGGCCGCTGAGGACAACACAGGGAAGCAACTCGTCATTACATCTAAGCTGGGTCAGCGTGTAAGATGTCCTTGTGTTGAGCCTCCAGGAAGTGTTTAAACAGTCATCTGAGGCACTTTTCTCAAGTTTGGGCGTTTTAAGCAACACGATTTCACCGTGAGTTTATATCTGCCACACACTATTAGAATGTTCTTGCATTTATAGTGATAGTAATATATATATATATATATATAAAGTATTTTGAGTGTAAGTGCTAACGGACAATTAGCACGTTACACGATTAATTAAGGGGGGGGAGGTTGGAACCAATTACTCCACATTAAAGTATACTCAAGAGACATTTTTAATGATAGTTTATTTAACATAATATTTACATAAAGATATAGATAACAGGAGGGCAGCAATACACTCAACCAAAAGTGTTATAGATTAACAAACCAGGAAATCTACAACAGAACTTGAAAACAACTATCTAATACAAAAATATAATATATATAACAATATGACCAAAACTCTTTTCAAGGCCAATATTAGACAACTACATATTTTATATAATGGATAACCTCTACAAGTGATTATCAATAACTTCAATCGCCTAAATATTCAAACTGTTACCCTTAAGGGGCAAGTCCCGTAGACACAATTCAATTTTACTTAGCTAATGATAATTATGTTTACAAATGTTAATTCAAAAAGATCGCATAAAGAAATATATGTAAAAACTTGAGTTTACAAAAGATAATAAATTATGAACCTAAATAATAGCTTTATAGGGAAACTCGTCAAGATAAATAAAACTTAAACAAAAGTATCCAATTTATGTAAACTAACTTTCATATCTCAATTTGATATTCTTATGAATTATTACTACTGGAAAGATCAAGAAAAACGCAAAATAAAAAATAAGCAGGAAAGTGCAAAATCCAAACATTACTAGAAATCATGTTAATTATTTTAAGCATTAATTTACTCAGAGTCCAAG
This sequence comes from Timema genevievae, assembly GCA_902155825.1. Taxonomy (NCBI): domain Eukaryota; kingdom Metazoa; phylum Arthropoda; class Insecta; order Phasmatodea; family Timematidae; genus Timema; species Timema genevievae. The sequence goes on along the minus strand of CABFWO010007474.1, from coordinate 23,623 downwards.
AAATACGATTCAAAATATTTAGTTCAACAAATTCAAAATTAGTTAAGTCCTATTGACAAAAATAAAGCTCACAATGACAACAACAAAGAATCAAAAATGCCTGAAAAATAATTGAGTCTAAAATTGATTTAGAAACTACTTGCTTCAAAAAGGAATCAATATTAACATCTCTCAGCATTTAAAGCGAAGAATGAAATAACAATGTTATTGAATGAAGTCGATGATAAGTCGTCGCCCGCGATTCGATGTTGAGCCAATAAGTGACGACTACGCCATTCGGCTGTTGCCCATTCCGAACCTGCCAGAGCCAGTAATGCTCTTTGGTTTGTAAAGGAATACTCAGGGCTGTTTTTCTGTGATTGGACCGAGTCACAGTCGTGACTTGTAACCTCTTTTGGATTAATATATATCTGCTATATAAATGTTGTATAAGTGTGGTACTAGCGTTGAGCACTATGGTACTCCTGCTTTTATTGTGTGAGTCTGTGATCTCTTGACGTTCATAACCACCTGGAACGTCCGCCGTCTGAAGAAGCTGGCTATCAGGAAAATTAACCATTTGGCGTGGTTAAATTTTATTAGTTTTTGAATTAGTCCGAAGTGCCAAACTTTGTCAAGTGCTTTCTCGACGTCCAAGAATATCGCCATTATTTTTTTTAATGCTTTAGTAACGTCTTCTACTATGTTTACTATTTGGTGGGTAGTGAAGTGGTAGTTTCTAAATCCAAACTGAATGTTTGGAATGATTCCTAGTCTATTATATATTAATTTGAGTATTTTAAGTACTAATCTTTCGTACACTTTACTTAGAGTCATGAGTAAACTTGTTGGCCTTCTGTTCTGAGGGAACATCGGATCCTTTCCATATTTGGGGGTTATCATGAGTCTGGCCAGCTTCCAGTCATCTGGGAAAGAGCATAGTTTAAGTAATTAGCTCAGTATTGCCAATAGCGCTCGTATCGTTTTTTGTGGCATTTGTTTTAGTATTTCGTTTGTCAGGTAGTTGTGTCCTGGCGATTTATTTCCTGGTAATTCCTTAATAGTGTTTGTTAGTTTCACCAGAGTAATTACTTCTGCTCGAGTGTCATTTGTTCCGTCCACATAGTCTCTGACTGTCCTGGTACTCTAATAAAATCTGGTTCTTGTGGTTCTATATTAGGACAGGTTGAAACTGTTTTCCAATTACTACGATTATGGCTTCAGCCATCTCTATGCTATCGTAAACCATTACGTGTTTCCCATGGATTGCCGGTACTGACTTTTTCCTGGTTGTTTCCCTGAGCTGTCGTATTACTTTCCACTACTTTTCCCTGTCAAGTGCAGCCTCAGTAAAGTAAGTATTCCAGCTATTTCATTTAATGTCCTTGACTCTTCTCCTCACTTGGGCTATGAATCGGTTGTAAAGTGTCCTGTGTTGTGGGACTCTATGCGTCTGCCAGTCCCTTCCCGTTTTCCGTTTCTTGAGCTATCAGAAAGTCCAGACACGGGTAGTTTTGTCAAAGGTTGTGTTGGAGTGGTTGTTTTGTGGTGTTTGCACGGAGGTTTCCAGCACCACTATTGTGAATAATTGTAATTTAGCATCAGCCTGGTCCATCTCTTGTATTTTTGGTGGCGTTACCTTACCTTTAATGTGTGTCTAAATTCGTCCCAGCCACAAGTTGTAGTTGTTTGTTTAAGACCATGCCTCCATGGGTTTATGTTTATCTAAGGGTATGTACGAGACCACACAGGTGATCTGAGCCATGTGCGCAATGTGCACCGGGTATGGTGGGTCGTCAGCTGGCATGAATTGCGCCTTTAAGTGCTCAGAAAGAGCATCGTCCTTCTCCTGGTTGAAGTTGGCCACCCCGTTCCATCCTACAATAGGTAGCCTTGTGTGGGGAATCACATCAAGTTCCTCGTCATCCACCACAGGGACCTGACCTGTACGCACAGGCTCTCGATCTCATCCTGCCAGAAACTGTTACGGTTCTTTGAACCATCTCGCGAACCACATGGACTTTGTGGTTATAGTTGGCCCTATCCACCGAGTCCCTTAAGGTTTTCCAAGACTTCCTCAACAGATTTTTCTCCAAGAAGTGCCTAAAGATAAAATTGGGCAAAGAGGCCTGTGGTATCCTCTTGGGGTGAGGCCTCAGCGTCGAAACTTAAAGCGCTTGTAATGAAATAGATTTTCATTTCATAATAATTCAAATTAAAGTTCCCACCCTTAATATATTTCAAATTATTGAATAGTTTCAGAACATAAAACTCAATACATCAATATGTGTTAGAAAATCTTCTTACACATCTGGATAGTCAGTTTTTATTTATTTTTCTATTTACAACGACTTTCTGTCGTCAGCTTATAATTTACATTGTTCACTGTCCCCCATCCTTATTGCAAATACTTGTGAAACATAGCACCTTCGAGAACACTCTCTAGCCCTCCTTTCTGGAAAATGGTGCAACCGAAAGAATGAAAGAATAATCCAGAACAATTTCTTTCGAGCTATATACCCGAAAAGAAGGATCCTTTCTTTATTAGATTTACAACCTTACTGTAGAACGGTCCACGAAAGATTAAGCTCTTTTTTTTTATTCGGTCCACATCCTTACTGTATGAATGGTCCGCGAAACATTGATCTCGATAAATTTCACTCGATCTTAAAACTTGTAATAAAACTGTCTGCGATGCGCTAATCTAACAAAGTTAAGCTGCCGTAAAAATCAAATATAATAATTCTGGGTCAAATGTTTATAAAATCAAATAAAAATAAATTAGAACAGGTTAACTGAATTCTCATATAAATAAAATTAAATCCTGACCCTGGTCATCAACACGCCGGGTTCCAAAGAAGATCCTTACAAATGAATCCACAACGAGAGGCTCGACGACAACAAAAACTCAAAACAACACTCACTCCCCACCCCCAAAGAATTACCTTACACGCGTCCTTGATGGTGGAAGCTATGAACTCCACACCGTGATTGATTTCCGCTGTCGTTCGAAAGGTAGGAAGATCTCACTAAACACATTCATGGACCTGCTCCAGTCAATACACCTAAGGTTGGGTTTTTCGGGTGGATCTATTAATGACACTGTGCGTTCCAGGTTCACAAGAACTGGATTGTGATTTTAGTCCATCTCTGCTGGGAACTTAAGAACCAATCGTTGTTTGATCCTTCTGGTGACAGCGAAGTTGAAGACGTCCGGGAGGAAAAGGTTATTTAGAGATAAGTGGGTGGGGGTTGGAGGCCACCAGGTCATGTTGATCTATGGTGTCGAGGAGCAATCCGCCACAAACTGGTAAAGTTATGGACATCGAGAAGGATAATGAGTGTATCTAATGTAACAAGACAAACCTAATGTTGACTTTGAATCTAAAATGTAATTAGATTTGGCTGTGTTTGTACTAGTACCTGAACTAAGGCACGAGTGCAAGAAAGTAATAAGAGACGTAACGGAACGTTAAGTAGCGGATTTTGAGAGTAATAATGGTGAACGACCGGAACGGTAGTGGGGCCTACCAAATATACACACCCAGGCACGTCTTCTTAATGGTGAGGCAGTAGACAACTAAGGCTTATAAGACACCTGGATAGCTGTGACTTAAATATTTTGGTCGCAGTGCAGTGTTATCGTCAAGAGTGTGCTTCTCTTATTGCCGTTCTTCAAGTTTCCCATGATTGTGACAAACCCTGAGATCAGTGATATCTGTTCGGGATGAACAGACTTAAATAGGGGGTAATGTAACAAGATTAATGTCTGACCGGAGCACTTCTCGTTGTCTACCCTAACTGCGCTCTCGGTGATCTCTATCTCCCTCCTTGTTTAGCAGGTATGCAGCGGCAGTTTCACTTGGCTGGGGAATTAGAGGGTAGAGGAGTGGGGGAAGAAAAGGCATAAATCTGGAAGAGTCTGGGTTCATTTTATTCTAGTCCAGTATTCTAGAAATAGATGATTCCAGACGCTTAACTGTGACACATATATATACACGGTCGGCGATAGCCAGACAGCTTTTCAATCCGAGTTGGGGTTAGCCGAGTTAGTGAACCGGCGCGTCCGAGCTAGCGTGCCCGGAGGCGGGCAGCGTGATCAATGAATGGGCCAGCGTGTCCAATGGGTGGGCCAGCGTGTTCAGTGTGTGGGCTAGCGTGTCCAGCGCCAGCGAGTGGGTTGGCATACCCAGGAGAGGCTCGGCGAATCCAGCGTTTGCACGGGTCAGTACATTGTGTCGTGCACGACGACAAGTGGTGACTTAAGTGGACTACATAGGTGACGTAGATATTGTTGTTGTGAACTATGTTACTAATGAACATTTTTGTGACTGCTTTAAACACTTGAATAGTTAGTATGTGTTTTGTAGTTATTATTTGGTTATTTAATTTAATTCTATTTTATGTTTTCTTTTTGTTATATTATTAATTTTACAAACTTAAATATCACTCTTATTATTTAATTCAGTGACTTGTTTAGTTGTAGTTAATTTAGCTTTATAGTTAATTCAGTGTATGTTTTTGCGTGGTGTTTCTAATAATCAAAACTTTGAATATTCCGAGTGCATTTTCATTCGTGTTTAATCAGCAATCTATCCCAGTATCCTTAAAAAGAACTCGCGGTTCACACGGTGACGTGTGAACGGCCCACGACCCTCCAAGGTCACGCGTGCCCTGCTTTACAATACTTAACTTTATTAATTGCTTTTTGCTTTACACCTTGAAATATACGCTATTATTGTTATTTTATTCAATAACTGCACAATGTTCGTATGATAGCTGGATTATTATATAGCCTAGGCCTACTTTGTGCAAATAACCTTACGTAACCATGAGTATGACGTACTAAGTTTTTAGCAACACGTCTTACTACCTGTTCGTGTCATACGCAGTGAACTAAATTTCTTAAGATAAATATTATTATTTTATTATTATTATTATTATTATTATTATTATTATTATTATTATTATTATTATTATTATTATTATTATTATTATTATTATTATTGAAACAAGACAAAGTGATTGTTTTGTTTATTGAGACGCCTATATTTAATTTTTAAACTTGGCCTTGTTATTCGTATGAAAATTGTTATTTTTCCTGAAAAATCAGGGGAAAATTAATTTCCCACCCAAGTTTCGAGAGCGTCAATTTTCCCGAATTGGGATCCCGCCCACAGGCCTACTAAAATAGTATGACTTGTTAATCCTTAGTTCCCATACTGTGTTGTATTTGTTGCAGGGAGCGGGTCTGGAAGTACTAGTGTTCTGTTCCCTGCTGGTTGTGTTCCTCCTAGCTGGCTGCACTGTTTCTTTGTGTCGCTCCAAGATCACACGGGATCTGCTTAGTGCAGCAGTGACCACATCTCAGCCTCACCATTCAACCCTCACGATACAGACACCAGCACAGATTATGGGGCCAACTCCAGCCCCGGTGGTGCCAGAACCCCCACCACCACCCTACCACATCGCTGTGCTCCTACCACACCAGAACAACGCACAACAGTCTACCGATGATAGCCCACCACCCTCTTATGAGAAGGCAGTCAGTTAGTTATGTGGGTAGCTACTTTGTCAAAGTGAGGTTAGGAGGAACATATACATGTAAAATTACCCTTTCTGGATATTTGTGTCTTGTATTAAGTCCTCCTCACTAATTATATAAGCTCTACTAGCTTTGAGGATTTATTTATTAATCGAATAATAAATCATTTCTGAATATAGACAACATTATATGAATTCAAAATACCTATTATTTTATAATGAAACAATTCAAAAGTCGCATTGCGTAGGCCTACATGACTGCATACGTTATAAAATACAAGCGAACTAGATCTGAATACACATTTGAAGAACTGTAACTTATAGATATAACATTTCTATATTGAACCTGTAATTTTAAGAATGCAAAGCTAACTTGGTAAAAAAAAAACACTACTTTGTAATAAATGTATTTTTTCAATCTTTTATTTTCATTGGCTAAATGTTTAGATAGAAACTTTAGGTGTCTTAAGTTTTAAACTTTTATAACTGTGTGACCATCTTTTGAATGTGGTTTCAGTGATGAAAGGTGAAATATTTTCAAAGAGCGCATTGTTGTCGCCATATTAAATGGTATTTAATCATCCTTTGAGCTATTTCCCATCTTATACCTTAGGTTATCATACATAGGGGCCTACTTACTTCTACATGAACTCCATCAGGAAAAAAAAACTTGTAATATTTAAAATATATTTTACTCAACAAGACGATTTAAAAAACACAAAAACGTAAATAGATAAAAATACAGAGAATGGAGTGATTAAGAAACTTGAAAATTACCAATCACATTTTAATTGAATGTAGTTTTTCTCAAATACACTTTAATGGTACGGGGGAAAAAGGAGGAATGTCATCAATAAGTGATTTCCTGTAAGACAAATTTTAAAGTGTCTATTTCATGTTGTACTATTAATAACGGCTTTGTTCCCTTAACATTTTTATTTTTATAGAACATTTATGGCTCCTTTGGTGCTGCCTGAAAGCTAGTAAAAATTACCAGACCAAATTGTGTATCCCTACGCCAAACCATATGATCTGCAAAAATATATGTTTATCAGCTGTCACTTTTGAAAGTCAAAACTTAGATATAATATACAAGAACCATGTTATATAACAGTTGTATTTATTTTTTTAGTTTTTATTTATTGTTGACCTTGATTTGTTGTTAGGCATAGTAATAGTTATTAATTTTTATAAGTAGTCAATATTAATCAGTCACAAATAAATAGACATTAAATAGTGCTAAAATTGCTAGGGTTAAGTAATTTTTTGTAGCCTACCCCTTGAATAAGGATTGGATAGAAAGTAGCTTGCCAACAACAGGGGCGGGAGTGCCAAAACTTGTACATAGGCTATAAGAGATTTTTTTTAATATAAAATATCGAATAATGAATAGTTTTGCATTGTCATTCTACTCAAATGGACATGTAAAATCATAGCTTACTGACATTATGATAAAAAAAATATTAATTTATCTATACAATTTTAAAAAAAAGCATGGAAAATATTGACAGAGCATGTGTTTTTACCTTTGCTCCATCATATTGTTTGTTTGGTTAATTTATTCATGCATAAAAAGTCAGCTTTATTTACATGTAGGTTTTAAGCAGTTATCCTTTTTTAGCAGTGGCGGCTCGTCACTTTAAAAGCTGGAGGGCGTGGCCTGTTTAGTTCATTAATTATTTATAAATAATACATTTAAAAGAAGGCACACATTTCTGAATAAATTTTGTTAAACATTTATTTATTTAAACTCAAAAATTAATATCACAAACAACATGCAAAGATAAATAAAATTAAACTCACCCCAAAGAACGTGGATATGTTGTAGAAACTCTGCAGTTGCATAATGTGCGTAAATATATAGATATGTATGTTCAATGTCCTCACAAACTCGCAACATTAATATGTAGGATACACAATATTTACACTTGCAAGAAATTACTTAGTACGTAATAAACAAAGAAATTATTTATATACGAAGTCCATACGCCTTTCCTTTAAGTTAATTAACTTTTCCATAACTCTATCATCAAAGTCATTCATTTGTGTGATAAGTTCCTTAATGATGGCTAACATCGCTAAAACATTCAGTCTGTCATTTTTCGTTGTATTCCTTAGAAAATTCTTTATTCTTTTCAGTGTTGAAAAGCAACGTTCAGATTCAGAAGATGTCATTGGGCTCGTTATGATGATTTTTAGAAGCTTAGTGACCTCACTGAAAACTGAAATAATGTTATTTTGCTCCATGAAGTTCAATAGTTGTATTGCCCCTTTAATGTCAAAGTCCTGTCGTCTGTATAGTAGTCCCAATTCAGACCGGAGTTTTTCTTTTTCTAAGAAAGGGTAGTGTTGGATTATTCACGTGAGTTTTTCTTCTGGAAAGCAAGTAGAAAATTGGGGAAATGACTTATTCCATAACAAAGAAGCTACCTCCATAAAATCGAATCTGTCTTTTACATGAGTTGTAATAATATCACACGCTTCTTTTGCATCCCCCACTCTGGTGCTACATTCAACATTACTTTTCCTTTTTCTTGGCTGTTCAGGGAAATCTTCGTTTATTTTATTTTATATTTCATTCACTTGCCCCCCTCTTTCTGCATCTCATTTTCAAAAATGCAAATGTCATTTTGCCACATTACACTGTCTCTGTCCTGGTTTGTAGTTGTTGGTACAAAATATCCACGTGAAGTAAAATTTTATTTTATGGAAAAGCTTTAGCCAGAACATGAAATTTGGGTCCTGAAAAGCCCTTCTGTGGCTACTCGCCTCGTTAACAGTAAGTTTGTTTGTGCAATTTTCCTCAAGAACTTCAAAGCATTCCTCCAACTTATCTCTATTTTCGTACACAACGTTAACAGTTCGAATGTTGTAGTTCCATCTTGCTGTAGCAACTCTGGGTAATCTGACTTGTACTATTTGCTCCAAAACGTCAGATTGTAGAGATGAGTGCGAAAAAAAATACGGGAATGGCAGAAAGGTTTGAGAAAAAATTCGAACTTTTCTGTTCACACTGGTTTATTTTTCCAATTTCAAATTTATCTGATAAGCGTAACAAGGTACAAAATAGGCAAATGGGTCTGTTTCTCTAATCTTGGCCTGTACACCCCCAACAGAGCCACTCATAACATTAGCACCACCATACGTCAGTGCTGTTAATCTTCCCTTTGAAGTGTCTAGAAGAGGTATTATGTGGTCCATTATGTATTTTGCTAAGGTTTCTGCATATCTTCCTTCAGGAATAAGAAACTCCCAAAATCTCTCACAAGCCAACCCCTCAAACACATACCTAAAAACTAATACCATTTGACAATGGTTCGTTACATCAGTTGGCTCATCACATTCGATGGCTACAAATTCAGAATCAAGTATTTCCTTTTATAATTTCTCCCTACAGACATTAAGCATGCAGTCCAGTATGTAATTTTGTATTATTTTCGATGTTCCTTTGAATACAGTGGCCGATTCTAAATAATCTTTCATTGCAGAATCCAGCTCAGTGGTATAATTAATTATACCTCTGTAGATAACAGGATTTGTAGATGATGCTGATTCGTCATGGCCTCTAAGAGGTAATTCAAAACACCACAGAATTTAACACATGAAATCAACATTTTTAATATGTGTCAACGTGAATATTATTTTTTATTGTTTTCTCTGTATTGTGAGTCTAGACTAGACGATATATTTACTTTGCCTAGCAAAAAAAGATAAACGACACTATTCATGTGATTCACAGATATTTCGTGTTTCTTAATTTTTTCTGTTAAATATTTTATATCATTGACGCCTTTTACTATCCACAAGCATTCACCACTGTTTCTGGGAGAAAACACAATACACGGGAAACAGTACAATTTGTTCACATCACAGCCGCAAATCCAGCCATTTTTTTTTGTATGCATCTTTGGAGTTGAGATGCCTTTTAAAAACTCAATTTTTATTTTTATTCGTTTCACTTTGTTCCATACAGAATTCAAGACATGGCTTACCTAATGATTTCAATTCTCTTTTTTGATCAAGAGTTAATTTTGCAACATTCGTTATCTTAAGCGCCTGAATTGAGCTAAGCCTAGTTACAAAAAATATTAAAACATATAACTCAAATAAAATCAAATAACCCTACATATCATTATTATAAACACACACTCCACACACAGCCTCAAGATGGAGGAACACGCAGGATGACTGAAGACCATTACTGCTGGTTAATGCTATACACATTATCTCACAAGCTTTCAACCTTAGGGTGCATAAGGGAGTACGCCTTCACACTAAGAATAGGCAGGGATAGCTAGCCGTAGCAGAATGGGGACAGTAGGTGAAGGGGAGGGGTTTGATTTCACAATGCAAGGCACTTGACCGCCGCGCGCCTGACTGCATGCCATTTGGTGACAAGAGGTAAAAGGGAGGGAGGGTTTGGTTTCACAATGCATGGTGCTGACCGCCACGCCCCTGACTGCATGCCATCTTAAAAACATTGCCTGCTATTACTTAAACCGAAGACATATTTTTCTTGAAACTATTATGGCTAGATAAAATTGTCGTGAGAGTGCGAATAATAACTTTAAAAGGAACTGCGGGTTCCTGGGGATGGGGGGTGCGCGCCTTGGCCTTCTGGGGACAAGCCGACCCTGACCTAATCATTTGCACTGACCTTTGTGATGCATTCTAAAGAATATAGAACATAATCTCTTGTAGAATCATCAAGAGCTTCTACCATTGATTTCTATAATATAACTGGATGGACATCTGTGGGTGAAATTTTCAAGCTGTGGTCTGCCTACCATTGTGTAAGAGAAAAGGAAACTTTCTGTGTATCTCTTTCTCTCTTACACTCATACAAGGCAATGTGGCATTTTGACATCGTTCATTAATTTGATTGAATATATGAGATACATCATTGTGTGATTAGTTAAATGAAATAAATATGTTGGTAAAAGCTTTGAAGAGTATATCAAATTTCGAAACTGGTTAGTTTTTTTTAAATAAGTTGATGTAGCTTAATATATACGATGATTTTTTAAGGAATCTCGCTTGTAGGGCTTTATTTCGTACCAGAATCTTACCTTATAGTTGTATTTAGTTAGGATAAAAGACCTTCCAGAAGGAAATTTTTACTTCCGTTGTAAATGGACTTTTATCCTAATAAAAATATATATTTGATAGTATTCTGATACTAAATAAAGTCTTACAGATTTGGATTATTACTAAATTCAGGGTTTAGTAGATACCGTACTTCCTATAAGCCTATAACCTAAATTATCATTTGAACGTAAGACTTCTACACAAAGTATGTGATTCAAACAAATGTAATACAGTTTTTAGGTAACTTGTTTCATTATAGTTATCGAATTTTCAACAAAATATGGTTTCTGAAAGCAATATACTAGATATGAGCCAACTTTTTATAAAAATTGTAATATAATAATACTTTCTACAAGCCTATAAACTAAGTGATAGGTTGAATGTATGGCAACTACATAAAGTTTGTCATTCAAACAAATGTAAATAAGTTTTAATATACCTTATTCATTATATTTATCGAACTTTCAATATAATAGCCTATGGTTTCTGAAACCAATATACAAGCTAAAAACCAACTTTAAATATAAGTGCAATCTTGGCAGACTGGAAACAACTTTGTTGATAACTACAAATTTAAATATGTTAAAGATTTTATTTATATTTGTACAGTACTACCTGTAAAACAGAATTGTATATCCTTTAATGTAAATGTTTCTTCAAGAAAGTGTGATAAAATACTTCACTATTTTCAAACAACAACACTTTTATTCATCAGAAACCTATTTTCGCATAAGAACATTGAAAGAAACCGTTAAATCTCTACCCCACAGTGTAGCAGACGATAAACTTGAGCATCATGCTTTTGTCCTTGGCAATGTGTATGTCCATCCATTATAAAGATCCGTGGCTTCTACAGATACTCCTGGTGTCGGTTGTTTCTTTTTGATCTTGCCAGGAGTTTCAACTTGATCCATATTGTTGTTATATAACTGCACTTCACAGAGTTTTTTCAAATACTATAAAAATTCTAAAACTTGAGGTCAACACAACACAACACAATATTGGGGTTAAATGATATATTTTATAGTCTTGATATAAAGACTTGAATTTTATAATAGTGTATATTGATCACTAAGAAACACTAGCTAATTTTTTTTACCACACGCTTCAATATTATATTGGAAAAATAACTATTTAAAGATCACTAAAAACCGTCTATTGTCCCAGGATAACATGCTCACACACCGAACTAATATTCACAAAAGAACACTCTGATTACTAGGTAGCCGAATTAATATTCAAAAAAGACACAATATTATTAAAATTTGTAGTAAAATTACTAACAGTAACTTAGATACGCCTAAATACTCATGCAATAAAGTATTTTGTTCGCTTCAACTTGTGGACAGATGCACATGATTTTATCAATTGTGTTTTATATAATAATTCACTGTTATAATTTATATTTAAAATTGTTAGATTTTTGTTATAAGAATAGCCAATGGTTGTTTGTTTTCTTTTAAAAGTAGCGTTAGCTTTTTAATAAAAATTAATAATCAAAAGCAAGAGCTCGTTAAAAGCGGCCTTACTTTCAAAAACAAATATGGTACACTAAAATGAAATGAACCGTGACCTTGTTGACGAGTGAATGACGAGTGGTATTAATACACATGTTTACAAAATTTAAACTTTATATTATTTCACAAACCTTTTATGTCTTTTTCTCTTTATCATCACAAATCATGTATTTATGTTAAAGATATGCGAGGCCAGTTTTAAAAATATAAATAATTGAATATAATATCATTAAATGTATAATTTCACACACTATTTAACACAAAAGTTGACACAAAATTTAAAAGAAAAACTTGAATGAATTTATTAGATTATTTTTTATTAAATATTATTATGTAAAATACAATTCTACTGTAAACATTAGGGAAGTATTGTTACAAGTTATTGATAGTATTTTTTCGTGATAATAAAAGTAATACTAAGCAAATAATAATTATTTCCAAATATGTTGACAACATCGACTTTCAGACAATGTTGGCGTTACTGATAGCTTCTGCTAGCTGCTGATAGCTGTCAGGCAAAACCAAAGAAATGGGTTTTTATAATGTATGTATCTATGTTTCATATTTATTCTAACGGATGTTTTTTAATTTGGTTTAGGATTTTTTTTTAATCCTTATCACAAGTATGTACCAACTATATAA
>CABFWO010007474.1:0-10833 GCA_902155825.1 Timema genevievae | reverse complement strand
GGGAGGGGGGCGAAAAAAAGTATTATTTAACATTTAGAACATTTTACTATAAATCTTTACACTAAAATGTTATTCATATTGTGAATAAATAATATTAATTTTTTTTAATAATGAAAGAAATAGATTAAAAACAATCAACAGCTGCATTATAAATTAGAGTTAATTTGAACCCAACGTATCAATTTGAATGTCTCTTATTGCCTTTCTTTACAGAAGATTTTGGTAGGTCTGTATAGAGCTATTTTGCTCATTCACTGTAATTTTGCTAAATTTAGTTATTATGTATTTCCTACTATTTTCATCAAATGTTTCGAAACACTTTAATCTAGCACATTAACAATCTGCCGCAGTCTTGTGTGTATTGTGTAGTTGCAATAAGCTTCTTTTTACATCCGACATCCGTCCAAATTTGTTACTTTTTTTTATAGATTTAGTCTTTCTGTCCTTTTCATAACTGCTTAGGCACTCCTCAATTTCTTGACTATTGTTAATCAATGATAACACAAAAATAATGCCAAAAGGCGCAATCAAACTTATAACAACACGTAATCCCCAATACATCCACCACAAATATTGATTCTCCTAAACTACTCCATAATCCATATCCACAATAAACCATTGATCTCCATATTATATACCTGGAGAGACATGTGTAGATGAAATTTTCGAGCTGTCGGTCGTCTGCATACCGTTGTGAAAAAGAGAAGGAAATTTTGGGGTATCTCTTTCTCTCTTACACCCATATTAGGCAAAATGGCATTTTGACTTTGTTAATTAATATGATTGAATAAATGAGATACATCAATGTGTGATTAGTTAAATGAAATAAAAGTGTTAGTAAAAGCTTTGAAGAGCATAACAAAGTTCGAAACTGGTGAGTTTTTTCCTCTAAACAAGTTGATGTAGACTAATTTATAAAATGATTTTTGAAGGAAGCTCGTCTGGAAGGCTTTATCTCGTACTAGAATCCTACTCTATAGTAGTGTTTAAGTAGGATAAAACTCTTCTAGAAGGTACTTTCTGCTTCCATTCTAAATGGCCCTTTATCCTAACAAAATACTAATATATGATAGTATTCTGGTACGAAATAAAGCCTTATAGATTGTGAATCTTACTAAAATCAGGGTTTAGTAGATATCGTACTTCCTACAAGCCTATATCCTAAAGTATCGTTTGAACATAAGACTTCTACACAATGTCTGTCATTAAAACAAATGTACCGGTAATTTAGTTTTTAGCTAACTTGTTTCATTATACTTATCAAACTTTCAACATAATATGGTTTCTGAAAGCAATATACAAGATATGAGTCAACTTAAAAATAATTGTAATATAATAATACTTTCTACAAGCCTATAACCTACATGATCGTTTGAATGTATGGCAACTACACAAAATTTGTCATTCTAACAAATGTAATCAAGTTTCAAGATATCTTATTCATTATATTTATCAAACTTTCAATATAATATGGTTTCTGAAACCAATATATACGCTAATAGCCAACTTTAAATATAAGTGTAGTCTTGGCAGACTGTAACATATTTAAATATATCAAAGATTGTATTCGTATTTGTAGAGTACTACCTGTAAAACTGAATTGTATATCCTTTAATGTAAGTGATTTTTCAGGCAAATGTGCTATAATAATTCATTATTTTCAAACCATAACACTTTTATTGTTCAGATACATTTTTTCGCATAAGAACATTTAAAGAAACAGTTACATCTTCCCCTCCCCCACAACGAAGCAGATGATAAACTTGAGCGTCACGTTTTGGACCTTGGCAATGCTTATGTTTATGTCCATCCAATATAATATAGAGAACACTGCAATAAAATAACCGTTTATGACCAACATTAGAGATCCACATATAACTATTGATCTCTATAATATAACTGTTGGAGTAGTGGACATCTGCGGCTAAAACTTTCAAGCTGTCGTCTGCACACCATTGAGTAAGAGAAAAAAACTTTCGGGTATCTCTTTCTCTCTTACATACATACAAGGCAATGTGGCATTTCAACATCTTTCGCTAATTTTTATGAATATATTTTACATATATATTTATATATATATGTATTATTAGTTAAACGAAATAAATAGGTTAGTAAAAGGTTTGAAGAGCATAACTAAGTTCAACAATCATGACTTGTTTCTTTAAATAAGTTGATTTAGGCTAAAATAACATTACTTCCTACAAGCCTATAAGCTAAATGGTCGTTTGAATATAAGACTTCTACTCATAGTTTATTATGATAACAGAAGTAAACAGGTTTTAGTGACCTTATTTCATTATAGTTATCTAACATTAAATATAATATGGTTTCTGAAAGCAATATACAAGCTGAGAGCCAACTTTAAATATATTGTAATATAATAATACTTCCTACAAGTCCTGTAACCTAAATGATAGTTTGAATGTAAAACTAATACATAAAGTTTATTACTCAAACACATGTAATTAAGTTTTAATCTGCCTACCTTATTTCATTATAGTTATCAAACATTAAATATATTATGGCTTCTAAACGCAATAGGCTGTACAAGCTAAGAGCCGACTTTAAATATACCTATTGTAATATAGTAATAATTCATAAAAGCCTATAACCTAAATGATAATCTGAATGTAAAACTACTACACAAAGTTTGTCATACAAACAAATGTAATTAAGTTTGAAGCTACCTTTTTTCAATTTTAGTTATTGAACTTTAAATATAATATTTTTTCTTAAACCACTATATAAGCTAATAACCAATTTTAAATATATTGTAGTCTTGGCAGAATGTTACCAACATGAGCGCTAATCCTCGTTTATTATGTAACAAGTTGGACCCAACATGTTGGGAGAAAAGACATGTGGAAAAGTAAGCTGCGTTTACTGTCGTCAACTTGTTGGACCAACATCCTGGGTCCTCAACCTTTTTTTAATCAGTCTACACATTTCTATCTATGGGTAACGACGTATTACTTGCCATCTCTTCATTTATTGTGTTGACAGGAAGTGTACTCTTGCAGAAAAAGCTAAAACATTAAAAAAAACAGTAGGGGGTTCAAAGTTTTTTTGGCTAAACGTCGAATTGAAGGTGTGTACATGGGAATAATGAATAACCTACATTCGCAAAGTGGAGTTAATAACTTTGTACACATGTAACACCACAAATAACAGAATCCTGTTGATATAAATCAATTAGTTTAACTGTATTAGACTTGTTCCATTCCATGATCACAAAATTATGCAAGCCCCGATTTTAAAAGTTAAAAATAATCTGAAAATAAAACACGTGCTTCGCCAAGGTTAAAGACTGATTCAACTCGATAGCACAAGCGCATAACCTCCTAACTCAGCCAACATGTTGGGTTGGTCGTTTATTATTTCCAACAAATGATCCAACCCAACCCAACACAACTTGTTGGCTCTGACTGGCTCTCACAACACCAACATGTTGTGTTACAATATAAACGAGACTTTAGCTACATGTTTTAATATATCAAAGATGTTATTCTTATTTGTACAATATTAACTTTAAAACTGAATTGTATGTCCTTTGATGTAAATGTATCTTCAGTCAAGTGGGGTATAATACTACACTTTTTTTTTTAACTTTTATTCACCAGACACACGTTTTTGCTCAATAACATTGAAAGATGACAAATTTTAGCGTCACGATTTAGTCCGTTGCCAGGGGTGTGTTTATGTCCATCCAGTATAGTATAGAGATCACTGCATAGAACCAAATACTAATTAGTTCGAGAAAATATCATAGACCTTCATTGGTGAAAATAAATATTGTTAAAATATACACAAATCATGGATAACTGCATCAAAGCAAGCACGATTACCAGTTGGCTCTCCTCTTTTTTCCCTTGACACACAGTGACCTTCTCCGTTCTTTCATTGAATACAGAAATGAAAAAGCAGCTGCATTACCGTGACCATCCTCATTTTTGCAATGGAACTTTATTTGTAAAAAAAAGCCCTCCCTTAGATATACACTATGGTAGTACCAATTAATTTTTTTTAAGGTGGCATTCCTTTTTTTCCCTGTACCCTTCATTTGTGAGATTTGATATTTCCATATCTTACTGCAGAGGTTATGATTATTCAGTTATATGTAATTTTATAATGCTTAGAAATAATGTTATTTGTGTATGGCAAATTATATTTCCATCAATTTAATCAAACCGCTATAAGTAAACCAATTCAAAATCTTGTGGTTTTTTTTTCAAGTATAAAGGTTTTTGCAAGTTCATTGGTTTTAATCACTATTAAAATACCTGTTATATTTTCAACTGAATTAAAATTCAAGTATTTGTATTTTAATTTTTTTTTCTAGACAAAATAATACACTGGGGCTAAGTGTAAGAAAAGGGATTGGCCTTTATTTTAACCTAATAAATTATTATTATTATTATTATCATTATTATGCCTGCTACATGAGAATACATAGTATTGTATTAATATGTTAACGGTAGTGCGCGTAATTCAGGAAGTCTATAAAATGCCTAGATTTTCTATATAATGCCAGAGTGGTTTTGGCAAAGTATGAAACTAACCTAACCTTACCTCACCTTACCTAACTACCCTATTCTAAAATAACCTAGCCTGACCAACTTAAATACTAGAAATTAGGTGAGCCTGCAAGAAAATGGCGCAAAACTTACATAGAACTGGATAAAATAATTGATAACATATTATGGGACTTCAAAAAGACAAGGGACTGGAAAATTGTCAGAGTACACAGGTTTATAGAAATAATTAACCAGTTTTAAACTTGACAATACATGTTATAATCACTAAGAACATGACTAAAATGATACACATATCCATAAGCATAGATACAGATCAGCTAAAAAAATAAATACACATTTAACAGTGGTACCAACCTAAACTAGAATATCCCAGCCTAAGATTGCCTATTTAACATTCTTCCTCAATTCTACTACAACCACTAAAGTAGGGAAAATGTCCTACATGTACCCTCAAATACATACAAATAAACTCAAGTGAATCAGCATTTAATTAAACCAATATAATTATAAAAATGCTCAAATTTGTTTCCAAACAATCTCTTTGTCAGAATGTCAGCATATTGTTCATTTGTCTCCAAATAAATCACATCAATAACACCATTTAGATACAAATCACGAACAAAGTTGTATTTGACATCAATATGCATTAGTCTTCCATTTTCCCATTTATCCAAACATCTTATGCAGTTGTCCTCATACAACTTGGTGGGTCCAAGAATGATCCCAAAGGCCTATATTTGTCTCCTTAACCATAGTAGGTCGGATGAGGTGGTTGACAGGGACTCTGGGTACCTAAGTGATCGTTTGAGCGTATGGAAACTACACGAATTTTGTCATTCAAACAAATGTAATCAAGTTTTAAGATACCTTATTCATTATATTTATTGAATTTTCAATATAATGTGGTTTCTGAAACCAATATACAAGCTAATAGCCAACTTCAAATATAAGTGTAGTCTTGGCAGACTGTAAACAACATGGATAATAGCTATTATATTTAAATATATTAAAGATTGTATTTGTATTTGTTCAGTATTACCTGTAAAACTGAATTGTATATCCTCTAATGTAAATGATTCTTCAGGCAAGTATTTTCAAACAGTATATTCATCAGATACATGTTTTTGCATTAGAAACCGTTAAATATTTCCCCACACAATTAAGCAGACGATAAACTTAAACGTCATGCCTTGGTCATTGGCAATGCGTATGTTTATGTCCATCCGTATAATATAGATATCACTGTATTTAACTGACACTTCGTCATATTCCTGCACCTTCTAATGGGAAATAGTTTGAGTTGTTTCTTTATGTTAAAAGTAGTATCCATTGGGCTGTGATTTGAAGGCATTAACAATCAAGAACACCGTGAGATTGCATTCTCTTGCTCTCTTGCCTTGTTTCCTTTATTTAATGTTAATATGTTATGTGGACTTCTCACTAGTTAGTGTCTAAAAAACTAAAGTTACACCCATTACCTTTAATTTATTTTTTTCCAAGCTATAGTGTATTTACAAATCTATCCATTGGGCTGTGATTTGAAGGCATTAACCACCATCAACACCGTGATATCGCATTCTCTTGCTCTCTTGTCTTGTTTCCTTTATTATATTATGTGGGTTTTTTGTCCATTGCTTGTTATTATAATCTTACAGATGTCTAGGTCTTATTATTAATTTAAAAATGAATTCAAAGCTACAAGGTGAAACCAGAACTTCATATTTGATTCGTTTAGCAACTGCAGGTTACAAGTGTTAATGACTTTGAATATGAAAATATTAGGGCTGAAACAAGTTTCAATGACTACTTCTAAGCAAACTAAAGTATATGAGCACTACAGATAATTTGCACACAAAGGTAATTTTTTATAATAATAGTGATAGTATAATCAATAAGTTATGAGGCAAATATACTCTTTACTTATATTGGGAAACCAATTTGCTTTAGGCTTACTTAAAATCTGTGTTATTTTTTCTACATTGGCAATGTATGCAAAGGCTGATGTTACAACCAATGTTACATTATCATATTTATCAAAATAATTACTTTATTATTTACTGGGATTATAATTAATTTAATTTGATACAAAATGGTGGCCTTCCTTAACCTAATCTTTAGTCAGTGTCGAATCGTGCACATGAGCTGCGGAGCTGCAGCACCCCCAACTTATTCTGCACAATACATATATTTTATTTTATTTTATTTTAGTTCATTCAAAACACAACCCAGAATAATATATTATATTATATTAAAAAATATTTCAGATTTTTTAGTTTTCTCGAACCGTAATTATTTTGTTGTTTTGAATGGGAGGTTTTCATGAATTTAAGGCTAGTAAAGCGATAGGAGCTGCAATTCGTGCAGAACCCCTTGTCTAGTAGTGGTGTGTAGAAGCAGAGGAGGGGAAGTGCCCGAGCGGTAACATTGAATTGGAGCTTCAACTTTTGCAGATCCTCTTGACAGCCACAGTCTAAATTCAAACTGAATTGCGTGAACAACAATTTTGTATTTTGAATTCTGTATTTTCGTGTGTTTAACTACTTGTTAAATGACTGCAGAAATTAATACTAAAACTAGAATGTTATTAATTTATTATCAATTAATATTTCTCGATCAAGATTAATTAGAAAAATTTAAATTAAAACCAAAGGGCCTCCTTTTACAGTAATTTTGATGGTCAATGCGTTTATCCAAACATAAATTCATAGTAATTGGTTGCCATTCAAAAGTAAAATGCATTTTAAGATACAATATTATGAGCCACTAAGTTATAACTAAAATATATTTTATAATTCGCATTTAATTTGCTATCAAAATAATATTTATTCTAACTAAAGAATCACCGACTTTACTTTTTTAATTGCATATTGATATGTTTATGATATTTTGATGTATTTGCTTATTTTTTAAATAATTTCATAAATAGAAAAAAATTGTTTTGTCTTTTACAACTAATGTCATCATTGTTATTGTGTGTTTTTTTAAGGTAGAGCCCCTACCCTCCACAAATACAAAACAAAATCATATTTTATATAGAGACTAAGCTAAAAAAAAAGTTTATTTTTAACTCAGGCAATGTCACTGTCTTGAAACCATTCATTTAAAATTTGTATTTCGTAGAACTACCTTTTTGCTAATAAGTCTTAAGTTATTTAATTTTAGGAAATAAATTAAGTTATAAAATGTTAAAGAAAAACATTACTATACATCCCGCCAAATGACCCCTCTAAATTCCATCTCAATCTTCCCTCCCCTAGCCTCTGCGGTCCCACCCAAGCAGCACTCCCAGTGTTAAAACACACGAGCTGCGACCGCCTTTAGTTTAGTATTTGTTATTTTCTTTAAGGCACTAATTGAGACTAGGACAAACTACAGCGTGATATAAATAGGACAGTCTACCTCAAATATACATTAAACGTTTAACAATGCTAATTTAGAGAAGATTTATGAATTGGTTTAAGCTGATGATGTTCAAGCAGATCCAGATTATGTGCCATTGACGTCTTCAAACAAAGATAATGAACCTAATGATGACTCTAATGGTGGACCTTTATTAAATCAGCTAAAGGAAACCAATACAAATATTGTTGAAGTACTTCCACTTAAACAAACTCATTCCAGTCTTGTTGAATCCCTTAGAATGGACAGAAAAAAAATCAAGGAGAGGTCTGAGAGACTTTGGCTCTTAGGCTAAAAATTCATCAAAGATAAAAAGAAATAAAGGGAAACCCTACACAAGTGCTTCAGGCAAAATTGTTGGAAGAAGAAGTGTGAAATCTCCCTGATCTGAAAAATGCAACTTAAAGTGTCCTGATAAAATTTCCAGGGAAAATAGAGAAAATATGCACCAAAGATATTGGAACATTGGCAGTGTGAACAGAGAGACTTTATGCCGCAACACATGCAACCAATCACACCGCCTTACAGATCAACGGTACCATATAGCAAAATATCTAACAATTATGGAGGTTATTTTGCAATTCAAGGGAAGAAAAACAAGTATGCAAAACGTTTTTTATGAAGACTTTGGAAATAAGTAACAAAGTTATTTTTACTACGACTAAGAAAAAAATGGTGAGGATGTTGTTGAGCAAGTTGGTCGGGGTCGGCACGATAAGTATGGCAAAGGTTTGGATCCAGCGGTGAAAGATGGTATTAGAAAACACATTGAATCCTTCCAGAGTGTCGATTCACACTATTACAGAGCACGGACACAGAAAAATTACATTGATGCGAGTCTAAATATTTCATCTATGTACAGAATGTACAAGAAATTATGTTTTTCAAATGAAAGGGAAGCAACAAAGCAGAGTATATATCAATATATTTTCAACATAGAATATAACATTGCCTTTTATCAACCAAAGCAAAATCTATGTAGTATTTGTGAATATTTTAAGAACCTATCTGATGAGTCTAAAGTTGAGAAGAAATTTGAATACGATGACTATATATATAAAAAGATGTCCAATTGGCAAATGAGGACAAGAAAACTCGTGTTTGTAGTTTTGACTTACAATCAGTTTTGACTGTACCATGTGATGACTTTAATCAATTTCACTACAAATGAAGATTTTCTTGGTGTAACTTTACAATTTATGATATAGTAAACAAATTAGGACATTGCTATTTATGGAACGAGTCTATTGCTAAGAAAGGTGTCAATGAAATTGGTAGTTGTTTTTACAAGGATTTAAATGAATGGCCAGCACAAAGTGATATTATATTTTATTCTGACAACTGTTCAGGCCCAGAATAAAAACAAATTTCTTGCCTCTTTGCTTTTGTACTTAGTTTAAACTCTTAGTTTTAAGGTAAATTCCTCAAAAGTTTCTTGTACCACGGCACACTCAGAATGAAGTAGATGCATGTGCTTATAGTAAAAGAGAGCTTTTAAAGGGGGTGCAATTTATATGCCAGCTAATTTGGTGTCTATTTATATGTCTAGCAAAGAAAACGGGTCTACCCTGTGAAACGGTTGAATTGGATGCATATAACATGTGTGACGTAAAATCCTTTCAAATTAAAATTGGCAAAAAATTTAAAGTTAGTGAAGAAGAAGATAGAGTAAAGTGGAGGGGCATGTGTACTATTAAGGTTGAAAAGACGTTTCCAAAATCAATATTCTACAAAACATGTTTTTCACAAGAAAACCTCATATGAATAGATTTGAAATTGAAACAACGAGAAGTCATCAAATGCTATCATACTAAAGAAAAATTGTCCACCTAAGATGCTATTTATTCTTGAAGAAGCAAAATATACTTTCTATAATTATGTTACAGCAATGCGATATCAAAAATGTAACTTATTATTAGAATTTCTTCGAAACCAAGTACCTTCTATAGATTCAGATAAGCGGAAGCTTGTTGAAGAGGAATCTGTTGGTTTTATGTATTAAACAACGCTGTTGGTTTCATTTACTAAAACATCATTAGGAAAAACAACACTTTTTATCTTGCATAAAAATAACAAATATTTATGGCGTTGCTATGATAACACAGAGCAATAGAACTCGTGTTTGATAATGAAACAAAGATCATGTTTATTTACAATACACAACAGAATCAATGCTGTACTTTTATTACAATTCTTTTAACAAATGGTACCTAGTGGAAAGAAATAGTAAATTGTCGAAGAGCTACAGTTTTGGTGTAGGGAAATTTAAACTAAGCAAACAACATTGTAATAATTTTATGACTAACCAAATTTGATATCTTTAGTTTGGAGGATTGTTTACTATCCATGTATAGTTTTTAAATCACAAAATGTTTCATAATCAGTAGGCCTATACCATTATTAAGATAATCTAAATTTTTACTGTTTTGAATTTTTTAAATAATAAAAAATTATTAATTTAACTAAATTAATTGAACAAAATAAGCTGTGATTTTAGTTTAAAAGCAAATTCTTTATATATTGTAATTTCGTTTGAAATTTTTTATAAGACTCTTAAGCTTCAAATCATAATAAAAAAGTAGTAAAATAACGCACATGCTCAGTTCAATAGGAAACAACTAAAAAAATATATATCCGTATACCACAATATAAAATATATCTAAAGAACAACGTAGATTATGAATAGAAAGTTTCAACTCTATGGATTAAAAATTGTATTTTTCACATTTATAATAAGTTTTCAAACATGAATATATCTGAGCTAGAAATTCGGAGATATTGCTGTATTGAAATGGGATATCATTATGTAAACTTCTTCCTTAGTTTCACTCTATGAGTTTTTCTTTTCCGGTTTTGTTGAGGCTTCTTTCATAAATAAACAGACAGCAAACCCTTTTTT
>CABFWO010007473.1:0-24757 GCA_902155825.1 Timema genevievae | reverse complement strand
TTTGGTGTTCATTTGAAAGATTATATATCATAGTTTATAAAAAGTTAGAAACAATTAATTTCAGAAGAATATTCTAGAAGAAATTTAAAAACTTAAAAATGGTATGTCATTTTAGGCACATTTCCCCTACTCAAACAATTTCTTTTAGAAAATTATATTTTCACGATAATAAAACCACCCCATACAATTACATTTGACACTTAAAAGAGAGACGATTAAATTAATTTGAAATATATAACACATTAACTATTATTTTAACGAACTATAATTATTAAATAAATGTTTACGTGCTATGAATAGCAAACTAACTCAGCCTAACCTAACCTTTTATGTCAAAGAAAATAATTTAATGTTAATGAAAGTTGGAATAGATATAGGCCTATACATTTATTAAGGTGAACAAGTATGCTGGTCAGCAGGTTGATGGCCTAACAATACCTTCTGAAATAAGTAAATACATTTATTTTCTAAATTTGGACATAGTCTATATTATGTCAATATTTTATTTCTTTTTATTCTAATATAGTTAATAATTTTGCTTGGTATTGTTCAGGTTCATGAAAATATTTGTTCTATTATTTTATTTATTTATATATTTATTATTTAGCACCGTGTCTTACTACCCGCTCGGTTTATATGCTTAAGGACTATTTACACTAATGGGTTAGGAATTGGGATGGTGAATATATAGGAAGTGAACCCGCATTTGCGTGGAGAGAGAGTGGAAAACCATTTAGGAAAAACCACTCCCAGTTCACCTGATGGAGATTTGAACCTCGATCTCCCCATCCTCGGCAGTCGAGCTCAACATGACTAGCACATTAGCTAACTACACCACCGAGGTGGGTTATTTGTTCTAAATTAAATTGTTAGCTTACTAGACCAGTCCTGATTATGTTTATGGTAAATCATACTACTACATCACTGAGGCGGGTATCAACTTATCAAAGTCTAGGATAAGCTAGGTTGGTTGAAACCATAATTATATACTAATTATGGAGGGTTTGAAAGCTATTTTTGTTTCATAAAATTTATGTTATTTAAACATTAATTTTGCCTTTTAAATTTTTGACATCATCTAATGGGTTTGGCATAAATAGTTTGGATGGATGAATTATTGTATGAGGTTACACTGTGTAGTTTCATTCTTAGTAGGTAATCAAGATTCCTATTCAAACAAGATAAAAAGATAAGCCTAATGATATCTCATGGCTTGCTATGAAATAAATAGAAATGTGGTTGTTGTATACAGGATTGTGGAGTCAATACTCCAAGCCTTTGTTTCCGATTCCTTTATTTTTCTACTGTCCGACTCCTTCATAAATGGTTAAACTATATGAATAAGTAATAACAAATTTACCGCAGTAAAATTCTACAGTAAAAATTACTTTATGAAAGTTTCTTTGACATTGTGAATGTATATTTAAAAATGTTTGTCAACCCAAACAATATTTGTGAAGAATAAAAACAAGTATAAAATTAAAATTATATAGTTAACATCTATTATTATAAATAATATTAGGCCTAAAAGTTTTTACTTTTAAGCCCAAGTTGAAGTTGGTACATTTTTATAGACTCTCCAACTACACCCAAAATCGCTTCAGACTCCAAGATTCTGACTCCACAGCCCTGGTTGTAGACCATTATTGTGTGTTTGTAAAAAAAAATCTAATTCTTTGGGATATAGTTTTAGGTGTCCCATATGTTCTTGAACTTAGATTGGCACTTTTTAAATAAACATGGCCAACCAACATGCATAGTAACTTACCATTGATCACAATATCACGTTCGTAAACAGTGTAATGATTCTGATTTGGAACCCTCTCATATATTTAAAAAGTCATGGATGAAGTGCATTTTTCTTTAAAGTATTGTATGTAAAATATCCTTTCAATACTCCATCCATGGAGAATCACGCGATTTTCAGAAATAATGTCAAAGGATTGCACCATTAAAACTTATTTTTTCTTTCAAAAAGTAGCTCCGTAGTGTTTACCAAAAAAAGCAAGTGACGCTAGCTCCCTATACCCATTAGCTAGCTTTCATGACACCTGTTGCCAGGACGCTTTCGATTTGTTGGTTTTGACACTGGTGACGAGAGGTCCAAGGGGCAAGGGGTAGGTCATATATAAGCTGATTGTGCGTATGAACACACACACAGTGCCGGTGACATAAACATAGAGAATGTAATATCACAACAGGGCCACTAACTTAAATACAAAGAGTACACAGAAAATAATCTGTAGTTCAACGAAATTTGTATCATTTTACATAATATCTTCGTACCGGAGGTGTAATCATCTTAATAAACCAAGTGCAACATCAAAAATCTTGTTTATTTAATATCGTTATTGATAGTGCTCAATCTTAGGGCACTATCATGATTACAATCCGTACTGCTTTAATTAGTGCTAGTTCATGGTGAAAATATAAGCTAATTAAACGATAATCATAATTGGGGCTCGATCACAGGGTTATAAATACCAATTATATCACCTAATAAATACTGTAATGCTTTAATTGGCGCCCAACGCGGACCAATTAATTCATATCACTTTAATCAACACCCAACGCGGACTTATTAATCAGTAATCACTATAACAGTAGCAAATAGAAACTTTTGAAACTTTATAAATATTCAATTCTCGTCTTCTAAAGTGTATAGGAATAGTAATAACTAAGAAAATAGATATGTATTTTAACAAAACGAAGAAAATAATTTTTAGCCTATACACTTTATGAAAGGTAGGCTACTTCCCCCTAATAATATCTTAATTTAGGTATAGTATGTCACATGTAAATAACAATGCATTTCGGTAATGTTATTTAACATAGAAAATAGGTTTCTTTTATTCATAATTAGCTTATTAATTTGTCCTGATCCACATAAATTTCAATATGGCTATGTGTTAAAATATTTTCTTATAATAAACCTTTAAACCCACTTCGGTGGCCGCATGGCCTAACGTGCTAGTCTTGCAGTAGAATATACTGCTGATTATGGGGAGATTGAGGTTTGAATCTTGGTCGGGTGTACTTAGGGTGGTTTTTCCAAAATGGTTTTTCACTCTCCCTCCACACAAATGCATGTACACTTACTCTGAATATAACTTTCCTAATCCCTTAAACCATCAGCGTAGTTAATACATGAGTGTAGGCCTTTAACCTGAACAGCCTTTAACCTGAACAAGTAGTAAGGTGCGGTGCTAAAAAATAAAATAAGCTCCCCACTTTGATTTTAGTGAACCTAAAAATTTCACTTAACTTAAGAATTCTTTGAAAACAAAAGTTCATATCTGAAAGCTTAAAGACACCAATTTCCTATCAGAGTTCTTGTTTTCCAAGCACTCATTGTGATCAAAAGTACGGAATGTAAAGTACCTGTGTAAACTCCAGAGTTCTGAACATAGACAGCCACTTCACCCCACTCACTGGACTTCATCCCTCTCACTGAGCTCTAGTATTCGAACTGTGGTTGTGGCAAGGAAAGGCAGGCAGACAGACTTCTCTGCTAGCAATAAAACTCAGTGACTTGGGAAACTTCTCTAGTGCAGTCAAGATGGTGAGGGAGTAACAGTTTGTTGCCATTTGTACATCATTTACACTAATTACTTTCTTTGAAAGGGTGGATGAAACTCAAACCAGCTGATCAGTTTAGTTAAATTATCTGAGCAGTTAACATCAAGAAGTCGAAGCGAACCCTGGACTGAAGTTCAGCGCTGAACAGCTGGCAAAGTTGTAGGATGAGAACTAAGAGTTTGTTTATTTGTAGGGGTGGATGAACAGGTGCAAGAAGAGCCATGGCATTACAGTTGGGAAGATAAATAAAAAATCAAAGTCTCTGGATCAAGAAACAACTTTGAAATTGCCGAGTTCAAAGTGGCTGAAAATTTGTGACGCCCACTTTCTCGATAACCTCTTCAACAGCTGCTATACTGGAGTATTCTATCAATTTCCATCACACAAAATACTGCAATATAAAGGAGAAAAATGTGTGTGAAAAGCTGTCAAAAAATGGAGTAACTTAGGGTTGAAGAAGCGTAGGCCTAAACTATTATTGATTGGGGCTTTTAAAAACCCAAGATATTTAAAAAATATCAGGTGACTCCCAGTGAATTTGTCATTTAAATGCAAAAACCTTGATGACATTCATTTTTTGAAGAAGAACTCTGACCAGAGTTGAGATTCAAATAAATTTAAGATTAAACTTATGGTAGAAAAGTGCCCTGCTCATTCTCATATTTAAAATCTCAGTAAAACTAAACTGGTATTCCTGTCAGCCGACAACACGGCAGTCCTTCTGCCCATGGACAAAGGTGTCCACAGCTTCAAGACCTATTATAGGATGGAAGTTATGAGTCATACAATCAAAAAGCCCTGGAATCAAAGCAGAACGTACCAATCAATTTTCGGAATTTTGCCGACAAAGCGTGAAAGAGTGTGTCAACAGCCACAATACAGAACCATTTCTGGCATACAGGTTTGGCTACTGATGTGTGGACTATGGACGAAAAGGACAATGTGTCATTCAAGGAACTGAGCTAAAATGTGCCAATGACAGTTCTGTATAAATTAAGATTTGACAATGCAGACTGTGAAATTATCACAAATAAGATCTTGTTGGGTGAATCCAAAATGGAAGTTGTGAACGGCAGTTCCAGCACGGAATAAAACAAGGATAAATATGATGACGAGAATGAAGAGTGTCCCAGCATTGAAATAAGTGTCAAAGGGTGTCAGGACAGTCTATGTAGACAATATGTAGAGTAAAGTGTGGAAAAAGCACTACCCCTAGCTCTAGAGAAGGAACTAGTAGAAATAGTAGTTAAAGCAAAGAAGAAAAAAAATATATATGTCATCACTTAGGCCTACAACAATTATGATTAAATACATTCATTATTAATTATTCCATAAAGGTCTACGATAACTAACAAAAATATTCTAACAGCTTATTTACTTGTAGGGCCTGCTAATGTAGTTGCACCAGTTAACCTCTATGGATAGGATATGGATAGTTTTTTTTTTAACTATGATTAATTTTGAAGTAATTTAAAGTTTTTAAAAATATAATTGGGGTTATAGTTGGTGTGAATTGTGTAGGATGATAATCTACTAATATAGGCATTGAGTAGAAATACTCACTTAACAATACTTGCTCATGTACTAAAATTTGGTGGTATTCTCAACACAACTTTTGCAAATAATTTTAATTCAGAATCATTTGCAACCAAAGGAAAATCCTTTTAAAAATCAGAAAAATTATTGTACTTTTATTCTAGATTTTGAGTGGCCACCTTACTATACCCATTCTATTATTATATCTAGGTGCTCTGTCTTTCAACAGGTTTGTTTAGTTGTATAAATTAAGTCCTCCACCACTTCCTATTTGCAACTTCATTTTTTATTTATTTGAACTTCATCATCTTTCCTAATTTGAGGTCATCAATCAGTTGCATTTGTTGTTTTCCTGGTCCCCTTCTCTCTTTCTCCTTGCCTTCTTCAATATCACTAAGGCGTGTACATTAAAAAAAAGTAAAGTTCTTGTTATTTATCTTTCCACAGGTTGTTTAAACACTGATGTGTCATTGTCTAACAATGCTCGATCCAAAAAAAGAAGAAATGATTTATTTTCCCTAGAAAAAAAGAGACAGCATGAAAATATAGGACGAGTGGAAAAAATTGAAGTACATTATGCGGGCAAACCTGAAGATGTAACACTTGTCATGAACAAGGACATCTCAACTCCCTTTAACTGTGCTCAACGTAAGTTCATTGGTATTCAATAATTACTTCTGTTGGCACAACTGAGTAGCAACTAAATTCATCTTTACTTAATCACACTTTCTTAGATATTTTATAAAAAAAGAAAATAATGAACTGTTTCTTTAAATATGGACTTCAATGGCAAGCCTATATTTAAACCTTGTAGGCCTACTATATATATGCACCAAACTTAGTCTAAACTTATTAAAATAATTGTTAAAATTTAATTTTTATACAACTTTAAGAATTATTTTTTATACATGCCTACGTCAAAATATTTTATTCAATTTTCTGTTTATGTTGTGCCCATACTAATAATTCACAGCCATTGTAAATAATATAGTTTAAAGCTTGGTTATTGTTCTTGTTGGTTGTCAAACGTAAGTCTATTTAGCTGCTAGCCTTTTCATTAAGGAGGAATATAAAATACATTATTGGCAATAATTTAGAGGGGAGGGGGGGCTCAAATCCAAAAAACACTTTCCTTGTTCAGCTTTAAAAAATAGTCAAAATTACCAAGAATTTACCATTAATAATAACTCCCTAGGTCTATTATTAAAATATTTCCTTGGAATGAACATGGACAAAAGTTTAATCTCTCAAAAAACCAGATTAAATAATGATTGCGCCTTTGTAAGCTTGCTGTTTAATTTCACACTTTATTTTGATTAGAATTAGGTCTAATTGTGTAACTGCTTCAAGAGAAACTAATTAGCGAGTTGTAATCTCCACACCATTAGACATGTCAGAGATGTTGATGCGACGCTCAGCACTGGCACTTGTCGACAAAACGTTGTGGGACATGCATCGCCCCCTTGAGTCGGGATGCCAGCTTGAACTTCTACATTTCAAGGATCCTGATCCCTACCATGTGAACAAGGCCTTCTGGAGGACGTGCTCTTTTCTCCTTGGTGCAGTCGCTGAGAAGATTTTCAAGGACAACATTTCTGTCAAACTGCACAGCTTTCCTTCGCCCAATGGTAAGCTTAACTGGAAGAAACAGTAAATGTGCATTATCAATCCTAGAAGGTCTAGCTTTAATTTTATAAGATTGAGGGTTATTTTGTAATTGGGCTACCAATATTGTGGAACAAATTTAATTTTAAATTTATTGTTTATTTTTACCTACCCTTTAGGATGAGGTGTGGAAAGACCTTTTTTAAGTGTCACTAAAAAATTGAGGACTACAGAAGGGTCATTTAATTAAAATTTGAAGGAAAGGGAGGCAACCATTAAGCGTCAACAAGGGCTTGTACACACAGATAAAGCAATTTATTTTTGATGTTGTCGTTTAAAAAAAATTATTGATAAATAATGAATTGATAGACTCACCAGCAGCTACAGCCAAGTGACATAAGGTGTTGAAATATCTTTCTGCATTCTGCCTAATCCTCTAATATATACCGGCTCGTGCCTTTATTCTAATTCTCTACTTTCCTTTATTCTCTTCACCCTTCCACCTGAAAGTGGGCCTTAAGAATCTATATAAAATGGGTAGGAGGGAAAGCGATAAGGTATAGGGGGGAGGAGAAATGCATTAATCTGGAAATCTTAATGAATTTGTGTGCTTGAGTGCACCTCGGCTACTTCTCTCATTTAAACGGTAGGGACACAGATCCTTCTCTCCAAGGCCACTGAGTTAGGTCAGAGTAGCCATAAAATTATAACAAACAGGGAAGGGTGAAGGGCGAAGAGGGAAGATACATTATTAAGACTCAGTGTCTTGGATTTTTTGTAGAAAAATTATAATTCATAGATGTGAGGCTACAAACCAAAGAACCAATAATTATTTCAAGCTACAAAATACAAAAAAAAAAGCATTCTTTTTCTATACACATTCGAGTCACTCATATCTAATGATCCAAAACACTCACTCTGGAGCCTTGGAATACTAATACTACAGTATGGGCTATCGGCGATTTCCACTAACTGCTTCTCTATGGTGGGTTGACTGCAGATTATAAACAAATTATTTTGTCTCCATACTATAAATATTCGTCATGTATGATAGAACATTATCTTGTTCTCTATAATAATATGATAACTTCAAAAATATATTCTTGTATTTCATGTTTTATTTCATTTTAATATAATTAAAATTATGTCTTATTGTAAAAAAGTAAATATTAATGTGTAACTTTTTTTTATTGATATAGTTCATTTTAAATTTACAAGTTAAATATAATTAAAAAAAAACCTGCATGTTGTTACTATGCATAGTTTCTGAGAAATAGGCTGTACAACATTATCATTCTTATATAGTATGTGTCCATCCGAATCTTAAGATTTCAATTCCACTTGTGTATGCCGAGAAATATTTTCATATATTGGTTATCCGTTCATCCTCTAGTGAATATTTGTTTACATATCTGTAATTGCTTTTTTATTCATATCCCTTTAGATTAAAATAGATAAATATAAATGTGTTGGAGTTCAATTAGTACCGTCAAAACGTTCATGTTTGTTTACATTTGTAGTTCACTGTAACGCCGACAGATGTCTTACAAATTTAGTCTTAAAAGGGTTTTTCAAATAATAAACCGTTAGTCATGTTCCAGCCAAACGCTGTACTGGTCGCGCTATAAATTGTGCGAACAGTAGTTTATACATATTGTGTATTTCGGTCACTACTCTGCCCAACAAAATGTCTGTCTATATAAACACTGTGTTGTTTTTTTTAACCTCAATTTCTCCCCATTGGTATAGCTTGGTTATAAATAACTGATTTGATATCATTATAAGAAATACATAACTTTTTAATGGTTTTAACTATTTTTACTTACAGTTAAAAGTGGAAGCTTTGTATATGATGTGGATATTGGACTCGAAAGTTGGCAACCATCTGAGGTTAGTTTAAACATGTTGAATCAAACATTCTATTTCTATATTTTACCAACACGAGCCTATTTTTAAAAATAGGATTATCAATTGAATTTGTGGGTTAGCATGCTTGTGCGTGTTTTTTCTGTAGTTTAGTTTTTATAGGGGTTGTCCACAAGCTTAGGAGACCCTGGTTTGCTTCTGGTTGGGTTATCCTTTTATCAGGCACTACAGCTAGGTGTGTAATATCAGGCGTATCAGCCTAAGCTATGTTTATAAGAGAGCTATATGGCTTTAGAGAGATTATACTAAATACTTTAATACAAAAAATCAACTTATCCTAACCTTATTGAAAAACAAACACAACATACTCTAGACCATTATTTACCATTCAGGTAAAGGGAACAGACTAAATCTTAACACCCATATATTTTATATCTTTATCATCATCTATCTATATACTCTTAAAGTTAGCTAGGACCCTAATTTTGAAACAGGTGAGTGGCAATTTGCTATAGGATTTCTCGCATCTTGCACACAATCTCGCAAACTCCAAATTTTGAAATGTTTGAGTTGTGAAAACACTATCAATTTGCTATAGGATTTCTCGCATCTTGCACACAATCTCGCAAACTCCAAATTTTGAAATGTTTGAGTTGTGAAAACACTATCAACTTGTGAGCGGATTATACTCGCCAGCCTTGCACCATGCGAGATAAGGCTTGTCTGGCGAGTAAAGCATAAAACAAAATGAACACCATCCCTCTCTTTGGTTGCAACCTTATGAGAATTATTTTATTAAAATAAACCTTACATTATACAAAATAGGCTTACAGAAGTAAAAAATATAATTTCTTAAAATGATTCATGCAATCCTTCAGTAAAAATATTTGTTTGTGTGAAATAGTAATAATATATCTTAGTTTTCTCCCACCAAACAAATTGCCAACTTGGCTGAGATGGCAGTGTGACATCCTCACATTCTAGAGTTCTCGTATAATATTTTCACGTCTAATATTTTATTTTCTATTTTATCAGACTGAAAAAAAGCCTCTAATTTTAATTTTTAAATTGTTTTTATAAGCATATGATTTGTTTTGAATATTTTTATAAAGACATACAAGGTATTTGAGCTTAGGTAGACTACCCCAATCCACCCATCCATTACGGTTTCCAGCCTGTGGCCTGGGTCAATTCTTTTATTAAAGTCATATATTTTCCATTACCGGCTGGCTAGGCCTGTCGTAGCTTCATATTCCTTATAACTTAACTTGACACTAGGACAGGCACAACATCCAGTTCCAGGCCATCAAAAATAAATTTTCAACCATGCCTTTAATCGAATCCGGGACCCTTATCTCAGTAAGCAGACACGCTACTGACTGAGCTAAGGTATCAGACAGTCTACCCCAATATTATACTTTAAAATGATTAAATGAGATAAATTAAAAACTGTGCATTAACTTTGATATTTTGTGCATAGGTGATTATTTAAAAACTAAATTATTAGGTTTTATGACATAAAACTGTACACATTTGAATTTAAGTTTAAGCAAGCTATTTATTATTGGAATAGTGAAATCTTTAAGCCATATTTGTTTTTTGAAAATTTGGTAAAATAAAATAGGGCCATACTAAATTAAAATTAACAAGTGATTTTTTTTACTCAGACAAAATTAAAATATTGTGATTGAGCTGGGATTGATCTCATGACCTCCAGCGTTATAAATAAGTGCGTTATCAAATGAGCTAAAGTAGTTAATGAAATGGTTGACGTTTAACTGTTAATTATATAATCCAAGCAAATTTTGAGGTGGTAAACTTTGCTGCAAACAAATGAAAGATGGTTTCCTAATAAAACCAAACAAACTGTATTACATGACGCATTCAAGACACTAATAGTGTTTACTTTCATTTATGTATCTACAGCTGTGGTATCCATTCGCCTCAATCCTTTGAGATGTTATCGGTTTTACAGTGTTGTCAGATTGAAAACTCGCTTGTAAGTGAAACAACACCACATCAACTGACATGACAATCAAAATATTTCAAAATTAGCTCCATTTTGGTACAGTCTGCGTTTTAAAATATCATGAGCTGTGAGTTTTCTCGTAAGTTTCAAAATTAGGGTTCCTGAAGAGAATGTAAACTAAGGCATGTTTTTTTGACAAAGTTTAGGCCGGTCTTTGCATACCTTCCCGACCATCAGCTCCTTGCCCCCCCCTTCCCTTTTTTAAAAATAAGGGTTTGTTTACAGTATATTTAAATATCTCAAATTCTGAGTTCTTATACTCGGTGTAGCAAGTGAAGGAATACACATTGAACCCTTCATTCTATTTTTGGCCTACTAAGAGCCGATCTTTCAACTGACTAACCAGAATAATAGACACACTGTTACGCTCAAACCAGAAATAGCATCAAATTGTTTTCTTTATTCTCTTCACTTGGTGAAAGCAACATTGGAATCAGTGAAGTATATTTTTAATTTTTAATTATAAAATGAAAATTCTAAAATTACTTTATTTATCTCATTTCCATTGTCTTGTTTAAATACTACCGAAAAGCATTCTTTGATGTAACACATGAAACATAGGAAAGAGTGAAAGGAAACTTTTCGATGATAGTTACACAAGTTTTGATTATTTTATCACTAGGCTGAGTTAAGAATCATCTCTGGGGAAATGGTGAAATTATGTCGACAAGAATTAAAGCTAGAACGGCTCTCTGTGGACTCTGAGCTGGCTCTTGAGATGTTTGAGGATAACAGACACAAGTCTCAGCAAATACCACACATAGCCTCCCAGATCTCGCATGGTAAGTACAGGGGAATGAAGGAGAAACAATACTCAATGGATTTTATCTGTGATAAGATTCTTAAGTTTTTAGTCACTATCACTAGTTTATTAATTGCTTTGTTTAAGCTGGAATATTTCGAGAGGATAAGAAAGAGAAACAGGTTTGCAGTTCCATGGAGTGAAAGTATAAAAACACTAATTTAAAAACCACCCCCATTGCAATCAGTCGAGGCTATAACTAGCTTTCTTGGCTCATTATAAGAGTCTGCTCGCAGTTTTTATTATTTAAGACAAAATCGGAAATAAAATGTAAACTTAAAGTACTATAAACATAAATTGGGAAATCTTTAACTTTGAATTCAGATTTAGGATATATTATACATTTTCACTTTTTCTTAAAAATATATATATATATATAAAATAGGTATTTATAATACACGGAACTATTAAAGTAACATTAAAAAAAAAGTGTTATAGATTGTGAATAGGTTTGGGTAAAGAGTGATATAAACATAAATACAACATTAACAGGAAGAGCTGCCAACGAAAGAGAGATCTTGGCTCAAATCCCGGTCATGTGTACTGAGTATAGCTTTTCCAAAATAGTTTTCCACTCTCCCTCCACGCAAAAGCAGGTACACTTCCTCTAAATTTAACCTTCCTCATTTCTAATTCATTAGTGTAATTAGCACATATGCGCGTAACCTGAACAAGTAGTTAGACATGGTGCTAAAAAATAAATAAATAAAAGAAAGAGGTAATGGTTGTCTTTTAAAAGATACAAAATTATATTGTATTAACTGTCTATTATTTATTTAAATTTGTTTTGTCTAGAATATGTTGAATTAATGCACCATATTTGCTCTTCTACCTAGATAACAAAGTGATATTATACCGCGTGGGAGACCATGTGGATATCAGTAGAGGCCCCATGGTGGGGGATACCAGTTTTATTGGCCGGTGCACTTTCACAGCTGTAAGTAAACCACTGTCCATAATCATTTACCACACAAATTAGGAAGTTCAGTTTTTTCTAACACATTTGGCATTTTATTAGCTATTCTAGTTCTTCTTTAACTTGTATCCTAGGTTTGCCATCATTCAATTAAGAGGGACACACAATGACAGCAATGACGTCTAAGGTGTTAGAATCATATTGTAATTTGGTGGTCGTTGACAGAAAGGTTAGGGTTCAAATCTTGAATAAGGTTAGGAGAATAGTTTTTAATAATATGTGATTTCAATTGTGGTTTTACAATCCCTTAGTGCTTTTTTATCATCACCACCACATCTTACTATCCATTTGTTGAATATACTTAGTAAGTAAAAACCAATAATATAAATGTATAATGACACAATGTTTAATTTGTTGCAATATAGAATCATTATGTTGATCTACATGCTTGTGAGTATTATAAAAATGGGCTTGTGTCAAGCAAACAAATCACTTGTAAAGACTAATAATATTAATAATTTATTATTAAATTTTGAGTAAAATAATTGATTTGGAATTTCAAACATTACTAACATCAACTCACAATTTTGATCAGTTAGTAATTTAAAACACACATGCATGCGCAAATGCACACATACAAATGCACACACATACACACACCTGCTTCATTCAAAAGTGTCTCTTGCGTTAGACTGGTCTGCTAAAGACGAGGAGATCGGGGTTTGAATCTTGGTCGGGTGTACTTAGGATAGTTTTTCCTAAATGGTGTCCCTCTCTCCTTCCACACAAATGCGGGTAGATTACCTTTCAAAAGCCTCCTTCCTCATTCCTTCCTCGTTAGAGTAATTATCATATATAACCTGAACAGGTAGTAACATGCAGTGATGAAATAAATAAAAGTTACATATGAATTTACACATAATTTAGTAATGTGTTTCTAAATATTTAAATTGTGGTCGTCTCTTTTCAGGTTCACAAAATAGAAACAGATCAGGGGCAGTTTTACAGATTTCAAGGGGTAGCCCTACCTAAAGGATTTTTGGTAAGTACATAATTTTTATTATAATTTTATTTCTAGATTCCTTGTATATTTTATTTATTTCTTATACTATCAAAAATATGCATTGGTTCTTTTTTTTTCTTTTCAGTTGAATCACTTTGCTTATGGCATTCTTGAAAAACGAGCACGGAATTTGGTAAGTTTGTTTTTGGGTTAAAAGTAGTGGTATGCGAGTTCGGGTTTTTTCATTTGAGTTGAACTCAAGCCAAGTATTTCAAAAAGCTCTTGAGTTTAAGTAGAGTTCGAGTATATTCATGATTTTAAAATGTTAAGGGTATATATTTGTTTATTTTAAAAGTATAGTAGTATTTTCAAAATGTCAAAATATGGGTTTACCCTTTCACATTGATACATTTATGGCCGGGGACTGGATGTTGTGGCTGTCTTAAGTTAGATTATAAGGCATATGAAAAAAAAAGAAGTATATCATAAAGCTCACTGTATTCATCAGTCAACTTAAACAAGATTGGGTTGAGCTATTTCATTATTTCCTTTACTATGGGGCCTATAATGTTTATATTTATTTTGTTTGTTTTAGAATGCTGCCAGATTTCCATCAAATACCAACATTACAGAGTCATACACACCTACAGCTGTAGCACTGTAGCTACCTCCGTTCATGTAGAATATTTATTATTTTTAAAAGTTTTTATTGTTTAAAGCATTGTAGAGAAAAAATAACAAAGTTAAAAATAAACTTTATTTTTAGATCTTCACACATTATAAAACACAATTTATTGTCTTTACTTTTACAAAATATAGTTTGCAGGTGTGTTCAAAGCTTCGTAAACTTGGATTTTGACTTCACTTCAAATATTCATCAATTGACTTTGATCCAAAAGTACATTTCCAGATTTGGTAATAATTATGAAGCTTTGCCATTAAAAATATTTTAATTTAAAATACACATTTTATGTTCAATTTTTCTTAAAATTTTTTTTTTTGTTATGCACATCACAAATTTAATGTCCACATGACAATAATAATTAAATCACATGTTGTGTTAGTAGCTTAATTTATCAGCTTATGAAGAAATCTGCTACCATGTTTGCAATTATAACATATATTATATTATATGTATATCCACATAGTATATTTAATACTAAGGCTCTTGAGCAAAAATAAAACTGAGTGAAACTATAGGTGGAGTAGAGGAGTCAAGTTATTCTGGAGTTTAGCTATGCATTGGGAGTTAAACTGGACTGTAGCAGGAGTAATCTCAAGACTGACCCTATGGACATCTCTATTTCATTCCTTGGAAATATGGCCACCCTGCACTCATTGTAACAAGCAAACCAACACCTCTTCTACTCTCTTATTCCTGTTTCGCTCATTTTTGTTTTTACATACAAACACTAAAGTTATATATTCATGCAACTTTTTTTTACCAACATTAACATTTTTAAAAAAATATTCAAACTTTGATTTAGATTTGGGAATATTTCATATTATTTGATTTGACTATGTTTTGAATCGAAAAAGTGGGCTTTCACACTTTGTTGGTGGTATGTAAATTATTAATCATGAATATAATTAATAATATTTAAATCATTTTTCCATTTTCATAGATTATTCTATATAAAATTCTATATAAAAAAAAATTATGATATATATATATATATATATATAATAATATCTTTATACTTGGGTAGAAAAAACCTCAATGACAATTTAAATACCTATATTTTGAAAAATTACACCTGAACACAGATATTTAACTCAGAATTTCGGTTTAGCAGACTGCTACTCTGCCACTTAGTACCCAGGTTTGTTTCTTGGTTTATACACCACTAGTTGGACAAGATAAGTACTAAGATAAAAAATTGTGAGCTTTAGTTGTAAACATATACTACTTAAGTCTTAACGCAATAATTCTCCAATGCCATAGAGTAATTAAATATAAGTATCTAAAAAAGTATGTTATTTTTCCTTAAAGCTCTTAGGAGAAATGTTTGCATAGCAATGATCTATCTCCATTTTAGACTCAATAGTCAATATTTACATTTTTTATTGGTCAAAATGTATAAATGAATAATTAAATATCAATGCGATGACTTGAAGATCTGCAACACCTTATAAAATGTTAAAATTTTAACCAGAAATCGAAATTTTAATACGAAGTGTTGACCCTTGTGGACCCAATATTAATCTTTTTTATTGGTCCAAACATACAAATGAGGACATTAATTCTTTAAAAATAAATATATAGGATTTAAAACAGAAATTTTGATGAATCTTGACGTTTCATGAATCCCTGAATCCGAAAAAGTTGTTTTTGAATTTCCCTCTGTCTGTCTGCCTGTCTGTACCTTATAGGGCACATTGACACATAAAACAAATTTCTATATTGTTACCCTTCTCGGTGCCGTAGTTGGCTAACGCGTTAGTTTCGTACTGAGATTAATGCGCTAGTTTCATACTGAGCTTGACTGTCGAGGACGGGGAGATCAAGGTTTGAATTTAGGTCGGGTGAATTGGGGTGGTTTTTCATCATTGGTTTTCCATTCTCCACTCAAATGCGGGTTCAGTTACTATAATTCAACCTTCCCAATTTCTAATATATTAGCGTAAGCAGATCCGAGTTTCCAAGCTGTCAGAAAATGGTTCAAATACCATTTTATTAAGGTCTTTAAAACATTAAACTGTTTGAAATGCTCTTAGGTGGACAAAGAAGCGCCTCTTTCTTCATTGATTCTATATCATTGTATATTATTTTATGCGTGTTCTTATGTGGAGTGGTGATAATACAATGTACATTATTCCGTTCAGAAATCTTACGAGTTTATAGAAAGAGAGAGAAAGTCTGTGCGGTGCGCCGTACCATTTATTTTTACTACCTACTATCTATACATTTGCCATTGATGGAGGAGTCTGAGTCGGACAGTAGAAAAATATAGGATTTGGAGTCGGAATCGATGGTTTAGCTTACCGATGCCACAGCCCTGACTTCAAATGGTAAGAAATAAGGGTGTGCGAAGCTTTGAAACGTTGGGCTTCAAAACAAATATCAGCTTTGTCTTTGCTTCAAAAAAATTCCGGCATTGTCAATTACGAATCCCTGCCAATATATTACAAATAAATATTCATATGAAAAAGTCCTAAGTAATTGAATTGTAAGTTGTGAAAGTAGCTTGCTTTATCAGATCATAATGAAATATTACAAATAATAATTATGGAATAGGCACGGTGATTATAGTGCATTATCGTAAATAACCACAATATATTTTTTCAAGCATAAAACTACTATTAAAAAATATTCAAATTTTGAATCAGCTTCGAGAATATCTACTACTTATAAAAGAAGGTGCCACACTGTTTCCTAAGATTTATGGAACAGCTTAACTAATTGGGATGCAGTTTTTTTTAATTATGTAGATTTCTACAGGATTGCCATTGATCAAATAAATTAAATCAATTAAAATTAATATTTTAAAAAGATTTTGTCTTCAAATGCGTGATCAATGATGCATTCTCCTATTGAATTTAGAATTCATTATGTTTCTGTGTAACTCGATCGCCAAGTCCAAAGAGAGATCATATTTTAGCTTATTTGGTTGTTTTGAATTCATAGATCCTCATAAAAGATAGTTTCTGTACTTGTATGTTCGATAGAGTAGTACCGGTACTGAATTGATTTGAATGCAGTATTTTTTATATTATGTTGAATTACACAAAAAAGGTTATAAACTATTTAAAAATTATCTTTGTCTTCAAGGAGCTGAGCAATGAGGTTAAAGACAGTACAAGTGTTTTATGTACACCGTGGAAGGGCGAAAGCGAGAACTGCCACAAGTGTATCTTCTGTTATACCTTCAGTAATAAAATTCAGACCTGATGATAGATTCGATGATAGGTTTGGCGATTCCAGATTCAAACGTCAATCCACAACTGTGTGCAAATTTAATTAAACATATGGTACATGACCCATACATACTTTTAAATCGATTGTCTTCATGCATGCTGCAAAAATGATCCTAAGTGCTTTCAAAGAACTAGTTTGATGGGCATGATGGATATTCCAAATATCGTAGACGGTGTATGTATGCAAGTAAATCAATAAGGGTAGTGATCAAGTGAAATTTGGTATTAACTTAACCAATGTCGTGGATCAATTTTAATTTGGTATTATTCAGGGTATTATGCATTTAGCTGTCTATCTCAAAAATGGAAAATAGGTATATTTTACAAGTGAATGTAACTGACATCACTAACCACCCTCATCAAATTATGAGCTGAAGATCCCTTTGTGAAGATGCTTACTTACAATGAGGCTTCTTCCCATAATGAATGGAAAATTAAAAAATTCCAGTGTCGAAAGCAAGATGTTTCTTTTGAGGGAAATCCCGGAGTAATGAAGAGTGATGTGCTCGGCCAGGTATATACTATACACTTGAATAACACAGTGTGTTATAAATTGAGAATTCAGCTCCACGTTGTCAAACATCCAACATCATTTGAAAACTTAGGAGCCGTGAATGACGTGGCCCACGCATCCTACCAATTAGTTTGCAAAGCACTGGGACTCTTACTATAGGATGACTCACACTGCAGTAATGGTTTAGTAAAAGCCATTTTGTGTCGCTCTTCTTCTCACTCATATATTTGTTAACCATCATATTAATATTTTTCATATGATAGCGTTTCACACTTTGGCTCGCCCACAAGGAAAGCATGTCAGAAGATACTGAATATAAAATCAGAACAGAGCAATCGATATACAAATTTGGACTTTAATGAAGCTATTTTTAATGCAGGTTAGAGTGAACTAGGGATGCAATCCAGCGGGATCCCGCAAAGGTTATGTTTTTTTTTCAAATTTAAATAAATATTCTTTGTTATGGTATAATCAAATGTTTATTAAAAATTACAAAAATCAACAATATCTTACTGCACCTAATTGACTAATTATTTTATTGTTTGACAACTTATTTATTATTAAAAAGTTCAAAAACAATAGCAAATATCAATATTTGGTAATTTTGTAGTCTTTGTACTCTAGTTAACTAAAAATATTACCTCTAATCTTTATCTGAGGTAATTATAATCGGTCTTCTTTATTCAGAGATTTAGAGTATCATATGAATTTTAGGTTAAGTTTACTAATTGTCTTAATTTTTCTTACTAAAGTAAAGAATCAATAAAAAATGTAACAAATTTATAAATATCAAATAATAAGTCACTTCTCTTTTTGGAAATATGTTCTTAAAAAACAAATAGCATCAATAGTGTTATCTCCAAATCTACTTCTTATAGAACTACATATGTAGCCAGCGGCTGAAAAGGCTCTTTCTGCCTCCACACTGGTTGGTTTGTAATAAATAGTCGTTCATCAAAGTCAAATACTTCCCTTTCACTCCATCAGTTTTAAATGCTGCCATTTCTTTTTTAAATATTTTTTCGTAGTCTTTCTCTCTTCTAGTTCCTGCCTGTTTAGTGTAATCTTCATTGTCTTGCTTTAGCTGCATTTCTAATTCCTTTTGTAAAGTTAAATTATTTTCCAGAGACTGTTGACTATTATATGCATCTATATCATCTACAAGTTGTACATTTTCTAGCGTCATCTTTAATGACTCGGCATAAAATGTTTTTCATTTCTTGCCGTAACTTATTCTTTTTCGGCATTACAAATGTAGGATTGGTCGTTTTCAACTCTTGGTCATACTTTTTTGGATACTGCAAGTAAATAAACATAGCAGTAACTTCACTACGTCTTTCTTTCACTCGTGCACGTAGCGCCTCGGATAGTTCATTGCTTAAAACTGTGTCTTGCTTCTCCAGTTTCTCTAAAATAAATCGAAATGTTGTCTCTGCAGTTATTAGGGTAGACTCTTTTCTGCATAATGTTTCGACACCCAATTTAAAGGGCTGCAAGCCGTCAATGACGTTTTTGATTTTGTACCATTCTTCGTCCGTAAATTTTATGTCGGATGCTATGTCGA
This sequence comes from Timema genevievae, assembly GCA_902155825.1. Lineage (NCBI taxonomy): Eukaryota > Metazoa > Arthropoda > Insecta > Phasmatodea > Timematidae > Timema > Timema genevievae. The sequence goes on along the minus strand of CABFWO010007473.1, from coordinate 5,425 downwards.
TGAGAGCCTTCTCAATGCATACTTTGAACTTTGAGACTGTAAAACCTCTCCAACATATCTAGCAAGCTGTTCCAGCGTGTGCGGTCAATCTAGAATTAAGCTTAATTCTTTTCCTGTCTCTTCTTTTACATATTTTTGCAAATACATGTCATCTTTAGTTGGCGATCCTCGGAAAATCTTTACCACTTTTCGAACTTTTTGAATAACATCGCTGTAGTTGAGAATCACTTCAGCGGATTGCCTATCGATGTTTACGGCCAAACCTTGTTCATCATTTATTTCTTCCATATCTTCGTTATCGTCATCATCTATATCCAAATCAGTCGACGTCTTTTCTGTAAGTTCTACATCTCTTTCAACTTTTCTTTTGTATAGAATATCGACCACAGCCAACTGTATGCCGTGTGCGAAACACAGTTGCTGATAGCAAGATACAAGTTTGCCAACTTTTACCATGACACTTGCACCGTCAGTTGTCATGCCAATAATATCGGTTTGTAAGTCAAGATCAAAACTCGCCAAACTTTTTTCGACCAATCCAATGCAATGTTCAGCAGTACATGAACCAAGTATTCGAATCAGACCAAGATTAAAATGGGTGTCTTTGTGATGAACATTTACGTTCAAATAACGGCGATTTTTCTGAGATGTCCACTCGTCAAAACTCAGCGAAAATTTTTGCGATTGTATCTTAAGACGTGAAAATTCCGTAATCATGTCAGCTTTAACAGTGTTTGAAAAATTTACGACTATAGATCTAATTGTATTGAGAGAGTTCGGATGTTGAAATCCACTCTTCGTAAATAAATATCTTAAATCTGTTGAAGTGCAAAATGAGTTCATATTAAAACCATCCTTACAAATCATTCTAAAAACATTTTTTTCCATAGAATTTTCCTTTACGAGATAGCCATCAATAGTTTTTCTACTTTTCTTGTTAGGGATTTCTTCCTCAACAATATTTTGTGATGATGTGGATGCTTTAGGTAATAACTCTGTGTTTTGTTGACGTGATTGACCTATTATTATACAATGTTTAGTTTTCAAATGGGTTTTCAAGCCAGTGTTAGAACGTTGGCTAATTTTCAATAAATTAGAACATATAATACATTTTGCATTCCTTCCACCTTCAGACTTTTTGAAATAATGCCATAAGCTTTTTTCATTTTTCTCACCAATATCCTCCTGCGCCAGTTTTGAAAGAGACATTCTTTAATAGTACTTGTAAAACAATAATTTCGTACCCTGTGAATACCTAGAAGCTAGTATAAATAGTTGACAATTGAAAATAAAAATAAATCATACTCAAATCAGTTAACGTGATTTATCTATCTAGATACTTATTAAAGAATCGGTATTTAAAAAAATACTATAACACAATAAAATTCACTCGAAATAAGAGTGAAAACAGTAATTCGAGGACAAGTAAACAAGCATTATACTTACTTTGTGTTGCAGATCGACTTCAAAACAAAATCAAACCTTTGTTGACAAGTGCCGAGTCAAATGATAACTGGCTGGCGCGGCGTGGCGGCGGCCGGCACGGAGCGGGCTATGTATGTATGTGTTTGCGTGCAATGAAAAATGCAAAACAAACGACTGAACAGTAACGTCGCGTCAATTCACGTCGCGCAACGCGCTGCGGAGTGAATTTAAGGCGGCAAATTTGAATGAATTTGCGCAATTTGATGCTTGCGGATCCGCAGGCTTCTACCTGACCATGTGCATGGGTTTGTATTCTATAGACACTATTTAAAAGAGACGACAAACGACCGGGCATTTCTATTACAAACTTTGAATATAAACAAACGTCTAATGAGCACAAAACAGCTTTCTGTAGACACAACAGTATTCTAGTGTGTTATTTTAATATGCATTTGAAGGTAAGGTAGATAAATTTATTTAATTCTTGGCTAAGCTCAGGTTTGAGGGATGTGTTGCCTACGCAGAACTTTATCCTGGAGGCGACTGTCATGACAGGTGCACTACGGGAAAATAGGTCTTAATCAGGGAGTTGAACCGGAACCGTAACCGAAATTAACATTTATATTTAAGGAACCAGAACCATAAGAACACTATTATAAAGAACCGGAGCTGGAATTGGAACCGTTAAATAATTTTAGGTTCATAAACTTGCTTAAAGGTTCCTAGTTTTACAGAATTATATATAAGTTTGACATGTTGCACACTTTTTTTCTTTTTCTTTCCTAAACTTAGTTTAATATTGAAATGTTGCGTTTTCCTCTTTCTCAATAAGTTCTGAAAGGGCTTGATACATTTTAGTTTACTACTTTGTTTGAAACCTCTTTTCTAAGGTGATTAGAAAAGAGTTAATGAGCCCTTGGAAATCAATACACACTAATGAGTCTAGATTCTAGAGGAATGTCATTACTTTCACATTGTTCACTCTTTTATCACTTTAATGTTTAAGAAGCTGCATTTAGCTTTGATGGACAGCAGATAATACCACACAGGGACAAGCAGTCTAAGCATATTTTACTTATTACTACCTAGAAGTGAAAACTGATAATCTAGTGGTTGGTTGAACAGGTTATATTAGAGGGAAAAGGGAAATGGAGGGTGGCAAAATGCAAACTTTAAATTCTTTCACCCTTGTTTGGATTAGGAAATAACTCGGTGAATGTGTTCCTCATGTACAGTGCAGAGGTGATTATTTTTGTTGTTAGTAAGTGGTTTAAACAATAATAATGATGGGGTGCATTAAAGAAAACTCAGTTTGGAAGTTTTTTTTGACAATGAGATTGAAGGTGACAGATCAAGATGCAAATTAGAAGGATGCACTATTATTATTAAGGTACGTTACAATATATTTTTTAAATCTAGCAATACTTTTAATCCAGAGTGTTATTTCCAAAGTGGTTCTCCGCTCTCCTTCCACGCAAATGCGTATACACTTCCTCTAAATAGAAAAATATAACCTTCCTCATCCATTAAAAAACCATGACCGAATCTAGTACATTGACGTAGCCCGAATTGATAGAAAGACACTGTGCTAAATAAAAAAACAAATTAATGAACCAGAACCGGAACACTATCAGGAACAGAAAAGAACCGGAACCTTTATTGTACTTTAACCGGAACCAAAACCGATAAAAATTTCTGTTTGACTCCCTGGTCATAATACCAATAATTCCATGCAGCGTACCCTTCCAGTTTAAATTCGTGCAATTTCCTATGAAGATTTGACATGCATGACCATCAACACAGCGCAAGGACAACCCTTGAAGGTGGCAGACGTTGCAAATGCTCGCTCTTGGTTATAAAACCACTAGCATCGTTTACAAAGAGGCCTTGCTTTAAATTTGGTTACTTTATTTATTATTAATAGGGGGTCTACACATATAATTATTTAATTTTTGGATTTTTTTTTATGAACTACAAAGTTTTCATCTTGGTAACTTCTACCTAAAATGTTTGATTTCTTCTCTGCGCGGGAAATTATGGTTTCTGGGATTAGAAATGCTATTGTTTTAATGAACATGTTTTTAAAACTGACATTAACGCTAGTTAAGCTACAGACAAAAGCAAGTATATAATATATTCAATTTGAGCTTGCTTTGAAACTAAAAAAAAGTGGACTTCGCACGCTCATAGTAACAATGAAAAAATGTTTATACCAACAATTAATGAAAGAAAAATGTACCTTCTTCACTCCCCCCGTTGGCCCCTTTTACATTACTGCCCTCCCTCTTCTTGTCGGTAAAATTCTGTATTCTTACATTACCAGTAGTAAAACATTCTATTTCATTTGTTAAATTATTTTATTTCTTAACATCTTATATCAGGTAATAGGTAGGTATTTAAAGTTCGCTTTCTGAATTGACTGATTATATCAGCACATAAATTGTTAACTAACTTAAATTTAGAACCGCCGACGATTTGTCACTGTGTAAGGGGAAACCCCAATTCCACCATTGATACATTTTTGGCCATGCTTGGAATCTAATCTGGGACCCAAGGCCGTAGCCAGTCAATAATTTCAGGGGGAGTTTGGTGAGCACAAAACCCAATTGCCGGAGGTTAGGAAAAATTATAAATGATAAACAGTTCTATAAGCTATCTGAAGGTTTTTTTTAATGGCAACATAACACCTTATGTGCCCAAGACTAGAAAAAATTCAAAATATTAAAACCTCTAGAAGATCTCAGAAGTTCTTTTTATGGTAACACAGCCCTCTAATTTGTACTTGTACCTTAATTTTGATATTGTTTGAACCACAAATAAAGCCATATATATTTTTTCATAACATTTGGGGGGAGGGGGTTGAACCCCCAACAACCCCCTGGCTCCGGCCTTACTGGGACCCTTAGCCAAAAGGGGCAGACTTATAATTTAGAAACAACTACCAAAGTTGCCTTAGAAGTTATATCCATACATTATAATAAAAATTGCTTGCTGGTTGTCGGTTGTCGTTTGTAAGGTAACTTTTCTAGCAAGTTTAATTTCTTTCTTTAAACACCATACATACGGTCCAATTTTAATAGGAAGGACCATATCTGACAAGACGTGTTACTAGATCTACTTTCACATATTCTTGCATCAAGTCATGTCAATTTTTATATTATCAATACCTATAAAATAACACTAATAAAATAGTGAAATGCTATCAATTTTGTCCATAAAAAAAGGAAAAATGGCATCAAACGGCTGTATTGAATTAAAAAATGAAAGGAGGATATAATGGCAAGACCTACACACTTACCAGAAAATTGTAGGCCTCAAAGTTCACGATTAAAACACAACAAAACATATAATTATGTAATTTTTTAGGAACATCAGTCCAGTGGCATCGCACAGGGGGTCGTTGGGGGTGGGGTCGGTCACTCCCTCCCCAATGTTGGTTAAAATCTTGAAAGTTGGGAATTTTGTGAGATGTGAGATCTGGAGTTGGGAAATTCTAGGCTTATTCTGTATCCCATTACTTTCAATTATGAAAGTCCTTAACCACAGACTTGTATAAACAAATTTAAAATTTCCCAATTGTTGATTCCTACTCTACAAAAAAATCCCAGCTTCAAAAATCATTAAACATTGAAAGGAGATTCCTTCTGTAGTAAAGTTTAGAACGCTTAGTTAATCAAGTTGTCTAGTAGCGCCGTTGTCAGTAGGCAGAGACAACGGCCGGTGAGTGTATGCCGAATGCGGTATGGATACAAATCATAAGGGAACATGAGCTACCAAGTAGCAAAATTTCACTCAGCCAGCAATGCTTGAAATGGCAGCATTTTCAGCCAATGTTTTCTTTATGGTTTAGTGTTTTTAGTTGTGACTTTCGTGGCTGCTAGACTGTCGCAGTTTTATGAATCAAGTTATCATATTGTTACGGTTCTTATTTACTATTCTTAACTCTAAACTACAATCTTACAATGAACTGGTACTTATTAATAGTCTTATTAATATACAT